>CM067373.1:127218311-127263311 GCA_034401795.1 Chaetoderma sp. LZ-2023a | reverse complement strand
GGCCGACCAACTGACAGACAGACTTACTGACTGACCGACTGACTATCAAACCAACTTGTGCGATACAATTCCTTCGTTATATAGCTTGTGAAATACAATTCCTTCGTTACATAACTAGTGCAATACGATTTCCTTCATTACATAACTTGTGCAATACAATTCCTTCGTCACATAACTTGTACAATACAATTCCTTCATTACATAACTTGTGTAATACAATTCCTTCGTTACAAAACTTATGCAATACAATTCCTTCGTTACATACATTGTGCAATACAATTCCTTCGTTACATAATTTGTGCAATACTACAATTCCTTCGTTACATAACTTGTGCAATACAATTCCTTCGTTACATAACTTGTGCAATATAATTCCTTCGTTAAATAACTTGTGCAACACTACAATTCCTTCGTTACATAACTTGTCCAATACAATTCCTTCGTTACATAACTTGTGCAATATAATTCCTTCGTTAAATAACTTGAGCAACGCAATTCCTTCGTTAAATAACTTGTGCAATAGTATTCCTTAGTTACATATCTTGTGCAATACAATTCCTTCATTACATAACTTGTGTAATGCAATTCCTTCGTTACATAACTTGTGCAAAACAATTCCTTCATTACAAAACTTGTGCAATACAATTCCTTCGTTACATAACTTGTGCAATACAATTCCTTCGTTACATAACTTGTGCAATACAATTCCTTCATTACATAACTTGTGTAATGCAATTCCTTCGTCACATAACTTGTGCAATACAATTCCTTCATTACATAACTTGTGCAATACAATTCCTTCTTTACATAACTTGTGCAATACAATTCCTTCATTACATAACTTGTGCAATACAATTCCTTCATTACATAACTTGTGTAATACAATTCCTTCATTACATAACTTGTGCAATACAATTCCTTCGTTACATAACTTGTGCAATACAATTCCTTCGTTACATAACTTGTGCAATACAATTCCTTCATTACAAAACTTGTGTAATGCAATTCCTTCGTCACATAACTTGTGCAATACAATTCCTTCGTCACATAACTTGTACAATACAATTCCTTCATTACATAACTTGTGTAATGCAATTCATTCGTTACATACCTTGTGCAATACAATTCCTTCGTTACATAACTTGTGTAATGCAATTCCTTCATTACATAACTTGTGCAATACAATTCCTTCATTACATACCTTGTGCAATACAATTCCTTCATTACATAACATGTACAATACAATTACTTCATTACATAACTTGTGTAATACAATTCCTTCATTACATAACTTGTGTAATGCAATTCCTTCGTCACATAACTTGTGCAATATAATTGATACTACCTTCAGCCCATTCATCAAAATCTACTTTTTGATAGAGATACACAACTAATTTATAAGTGTCTCTTAACCCTTCACCCCTAGAACTATTAATGTGTCACTTTCACGGCCGCTATCTGGGAAAGATATCTAATATTTTAAAAATTAATTTGACTGGAAGCTGTTGTTGTTGGCAAATACAACAATATGACCCTGTTAAATTTGTTTCAAAATCACCTAAATCAAAAAAAATATAACGTTTCCTCAAAGAATGTTTATCAAGAATTGACTATATAACCTATGGCACTCCTGTTTAATAAATATATTCAATCATGTGCTTACTATGTAACTATCATCCAGTCTCCAGATGGTTGGCGAACATTTAAATTCCCACCCAGTAAATATCCATTTGCAGTCTAAAAGAGAAAACTATGTTAAATTTACCAGCTTCGAGCCATGTTCATGTTCACGTTCACGTTTTATTCATTCAGATTTTATATAAAGTGTATGAGGGAAAGTTTGACGAAACTGCCTTTAAATTCTCTCTTATCATTACTAAATATGCAAGAAAGTAGTGATAGTGAAAACGAAATTTAGTAATTCACCTTTCCAGAGTACCCACCCATCATAATGAACTGCGTGATGTGTACAATGACATCATACTGAATGACGTCAGGAATGACGTCGATACGTACGTCACGAACGCATATTTGAAGACGGTCTATGCGTTGTTGTACAAATTGTTTGCTTTTACTATTTAATACATATTCTGTTGAATATTTTGAAACTAATTTGACTGGGCCCTGTTGCTGACATATAGGCAGCAACAGCACCCAGTCAAATTAGTTACAAAATATTCAACAGCTTCCTTGTATAGTTTTCAGGTAATTGATAGCTAGGACATTTGGGGATCAATCAATCCCAACATGGCGAGGTGTGGGTGGAGCTTAGCTAGTGATGGGCGGGGCATAGCTAAAAATGGAAAGGACCATTATATTCATAGATTATCATTTTGATACTATGCTAATAGTCATTGTGTGTACATGATTAAATACACGAATGTGCGATTTCAAACACTATGCTTACTTGCACACCGGAATTGATGTTGACAGAATTTCACATCTGAACATCCCGGTATAATTGCAGATGTACAGAGCGCATTAGGCTCGCAAGGCGATGGCTGTAATATAATACAAAAGGCGATCTTGACAATAGTATTATACGTAGTCTGAAAAAAAAAGATTTTGTGATGAATTAAAAAGCCCACGGAACAGGAACCGTTAAGATACATTATTTTGTGTTTCCAATACGTAGTTTCTTTTGGTGAGACATGATTTTATTATAGTATAGCTCGGACCTAATCATTAATGTATGCATATATAAAAAACTTATTGGAGATACACAATAATGTGACTTTGTGGCCAATTTAATTGAGGAATCTAGTTTATCGATCAATCATATGACGGAATAATCAACTGCGTCACATGTAGCCTGACACCATAATCTCTTATGCCAGAAATCACGCGATTTAGTCCGTCATAAATGCCTAATAGTCCATCAAGTTGTACGAAATGTATGTCATTACTATTTAATGAACATTTTGTCGAATATTTTGAAATTAATTTCACTGGACGCTGTTGCTGTCATAGGCAGCTACTACGCCCAGTTAAATTACTTTCTAAATATTGAACAGCTTACCTGTATAATCTTTTAGAAAGTGAGTTTTCAGTGTGCAAGGATCGATTGATCGCGATGCTAGAAACGCATGGGTGGAGCCTAACTAGGGATGGGCGGGACAGATAAAACTGGATTCATCCATTGCTCATGGAGTGCTCTTTTTGGACTACGCAGGACCCACGATATTCAACCGGTTAGCTGTATAGTTCTCATAAAATTGGGATTCTGGGGATTCCGGATTCAAAGTACATAAATCGATCCCAACACGTGAAAAACATGAGAGGAGCTTAGCTCGAGACGGGCGGGGCATAGCTAAAAGTGGATTAATCCATTGGCTACGATATCTGGACTAAAGCATGACCTAATGAAGACACAATTGCAGATAATGCCTTCTTGCATTACTTGTTTTCCACCGTATCAGCGCAAATAAGTACCATATACGCAGCGAAATCAGGGGCGTAGGAAGGTGTTGCCAAGTGATGGGAAAAATCCATCCCGAATGGGGTGATTTGGGGCACCCCGCTCCTCTATTACCTGGTTAAAATCTTTTTAATTTAGCTGTTCTGTGATGGCACAGCTCCTCCGTTTTAGATGTTAAATATGAACTTTTAGGTTTACACACTAAAAAAATGCGGGTGGGGGGGGGGGTGTGTGTGCAAACATATCTTTGCACACCAACCTGCGCAAATGTATTATTTCCGGGGCGTAGCGAGTGAAACTCCATTTGAATTTCCCTAGGCAATGAGCAGAAGACATTGATTAAGCAGGCCATACACGTCAGTGCCCATACCCTACCAAGAAACCCCAAAACACCTAAACCGAACGACATTAATTGATTCCATTTTCAGAAGAAAATAGTGTTCCGGTATAGTACATGGTAATTGAATCAATACTATTATGTTAAATATCGTCTGCGATAGAACAATTTCCATGGGTGGTTCGTTATTTCCAGATTGTATGATTCACTCTAAGTAGCTGGGATGTTATTATTCAATAGACCTTGCCACTTTATCAACCCATCCTATGACGTCATAATCAACTACGCGACGTGTCGAATTACATCATAATGAATGACGTCATGAATGAAGTAGATAAGTACGTAACGAACGCATATTTGAAGACGGGCTATGCGTTGTTGTACGAATTGTATGTCTTTCTTTACTATTTAATACATATTCTGTTGAATATTTTGAAACTAATTTGACCGAGCGCTGTTGCTTCCAAGTCAAATTAGTTACAAAATATTCAACAGCTTACCTGTATAGTTTTCAGGAAATTGATTGTTAGGGCATTCGGTGATCGATCAATCCCAACACGCCAAATTGTGGGTGGAGCTTAGATAGAGATGGACGGTGCATAGCTAAAACTGGAAAGGTCCATTATCCCAGGCTGTGAGTAAAGTAAGAGTAACCCGGACAGGGGATTTATTTGATCTTATGTTTTGGTTATAAGAACCATCACTCACGAGAAAAAAAAGTTTGATACCATACTGAGACCTCATACATTTACCAATTATTTACCTGTTTTGTCAGCTTTGACCCACAGCGAGGCCATCGGTATTAAGGCGTGTAGGTAACAAAAATAGACATAACTTTAGATATGATCATTGTAGAAGTTAGCAAATCACCGCTTAAATGCCCCTCTTCCATTTCCTATATATAATGTTATATGCGAATCAGTTGGAGAGTTAGGCCACCATAGGTCAAAAGCCCGACAATTTTGCCTGTTGCACATTTTTGTAACTGACAAAGTGGTAATAAAAGAATCCCTACAAACAATGCTATGGATTACGTTGGCCCAACGTATCACGTAGTTTTTCCACGTAAAATCTACATTGACCCACCGTAACTAACTTACCATCAGCCAGCCACCGTAAATACAACGTAGGCTCAACGTAACTAATTTCTATTACTCAACCACACGTAAGGCCAACGTTGGGCTAACAAAACCGCACGTTGGGCCAGCTTAAAGCCTACGAGCAAAACTACGTTGGGCCAACAAATAAAACTTACGTTGGGCCAATGAAACAATGTTTGCTGGGAGATTTTGATGTTAACATCATACGATGAACGTGAGTAATAAACAGAATCTGACGAATCTAAAGGCCAAGGCTCATATATGTTATGAAATATTGATACTATGACAACTGGCATAATGACCATTGTTATAAATAACTGAAAAATGAAAATAGCATAAAATCACATCTAACACAACCGAGAGATATAGTGGCCTCTACTGTTATATGCAAATCATTTACATAATTAGGTCATCAGAAGTTAAAGGGTCCTGAAACTTGCCCACTGTTTAAAATCTGGCAACTGTGCATTGTTGTCACTGGCTTAATACTAATAGACAGTATTTTAATCTTAACATCTTATAAGGTGAGTATATTTGGTAAACGCAACCAGTCTCAGAATGATAACAAACGTTCTTTTGATCATGGAATCGAACCCAGAACCAGCGAAAGCACCTAGAATTATAGCTCACAAATGCTTTCAGCACACATACGATGGGTCGTTGGTGTGGTGGAAGCGCTTGTGCGTTATGTTGCTAAACGCTTTCGCTGGTTGTGTGTTCGATTCCCTGTCAATACCAAAATGCCGTAATGCCACGACTTCTTGTATTTCTTCTGATCAGTAATGGTCCTTGTACCCAGCACATAACCTCAAATAGAATTCCCTTCCGGGTTGGCTTACCTCACCGAGGCCTTGTCTAAATGGATAATCAGCATCGTTCATTTTTACACACTTGCTGTACACGTAAGAATACGCGCAATACATGCTTTTACTTCAATGTGAAAACAACCTATCACGCTCCCGTGGTGTGACGTTACTCTCTTGTCGGGATGTTATGGAGTAATATAGCCCGATAGTGACGTCACAGCTCGAATTTTTATTCAGTATCTAACTCACCGATTTGCCGTTATCTTCCCTTGATGTCAAGCACTCATATTAATGGCTATATTACATAAAGCTATTGTACGGTAACGCCCACCACGGGATTACGTCTATATGGGATCCAGTGCTAAATATTTGAGGAGGCCCCTTATCACGTTGATCAAGGAGGGAATGGCTACTACTACCACTACTACTACTACTACTACTACTACTACTACTACTACTACTACTACTACTACTACTACTACTACCACTACCACTACTACTACTACTACTACTACTACTACTACTACTACTACTACTACTACTACTACTACTACTAATACTACTACTACTACTACTACTACTACTACTACTACTACTACTACTACTACCGCCATGTATACAGGCACAGGTGCATGTTCCGGTTAACGTTAACTTGAACCATAATAAGCACAATAAATTGTGGAAAAAAGGCAGGACATCGGATACGCATGTATAATGTCGGGAACTATGGGTAGAAGGTACACCCATGACTCGAAAAAAGAAATTTTTTGACAGGTTCCTGTCAAATTAGTGCCAATGTATTAAACATCTGACGTGTGCAGTTGCCATTAAATTGAGATTTTGGGAATATGGGGTTCAAGGGCTTAAAGTGTATGTAGAGGAAAAGCTGATTTACATATTGGAAATAATGTTACTGAAACTTTGTATCAAAATTATTTACGTATGATATGCAATGGAATGGAAGTTAGAATCTGAATTTTCGGTAATTTAGAGGTGTATAACAATTATCAGAATCACATACTCTACAAGGATCTGGGTAGCAGTCACAAGACAGACAATCCGTGGCAACTCGATATCCATGCTTGCAATCCAGGTGTAAAAACTGTGTGCATACATCAGCTGCTAAACAACCTATTATAAACAATAACAACATATTAAGCATTGAATTGAATGTGTGCATAATGTGTGCGTGTGTGCGTGCGCGAATACATGTGTGCATGGGTGCATGAGTGTGTATCTGTGTGTGCATGTACATGTGCGTGTCTCTATGTGGCAGTGTGTGCACATGTTTGTTATTATGCTCGTGAAAGTGTGATTTCAAGCACGATGCATACTTGTACACTGGCTTTGATGTCGGCAGTATGTCGCATCTGTACATGTAGATTCAATCACAGAAGCGCAGAGCGAAGTAGATGGGCATGGTGAATTTGGTGATGGCTGCAATATAATGTAAAATGATATGTAAAGAATTTTGTGACCATATTTAATATCACTAATATCAATCAAGTCGAAAATTATCACATTGCACGAGCATTAGCGTTTGCAATGTTATAATTTTCAACCAGGTTAATTGTAGTGATATGAAATGGGACCGAGTTTGAAATTCTATCTATCATATAAACTGCTATTTTGGCAAATTTTCCAATGAGGTCGATCACTGAAACTCATTTGAAGGCACTATTTTGCGCAGTTGTTTTCGTCGATGTGACGTATCACTTGATGAGAGTTCTGAATAATGTGTGACAAGATATAATGCCAAACAAAACATCGTTATTTCGGATTTGAAATTACTTTTAACACATCTTTGAAAATGTCTGCGTCTATCATGCATATTTACAAACGTATTTCATTAAACTAGGTAATATATATATTAGAATATCTAAATCAACAACATAACGTAGCTCTTTTGGTTTACATTTTCGCCATTGCTACTACTACTACTACTACTACTACTACTACTACTACTACTACTACTACTACTACTACTACTACTACTACTACTACTACTACTACTACTACTACTACGTATACAGGCACAGGAGCATATTCTGGTTAACGTTAACTTGAACAACATTAAGCACAATGGATTGTGGAAAGTAGACAGGAGACTGGATAAGCATGTATAATGTCGGGACCTATGGGTAGAAGGTACACCCATGACTCGAAATAAGATATTTTTTGACAGGTTCCTGTCAAATTAGTGCCAATGTATTAAACATCTGACGTGTGCAGTTGCCAATAAATTGAGATTTTGGGAATATGGGGTTCAAGGGCTTAAAGCGTATGTAGAGGAAAAGCTGATTTACATATTGGAAATAATGTTACTGAAACTTTGTATCAGAATTGTTTACGTATGATATGCAATGGAATGGGAGTTAGAATCTGAATTTTCGATAAATTAGGGGTGAATAAAAATTATCAGAATCACATACTCTACAAGGATCTGGGTAGCAGTCACAAGACAGACAATCTGCGGCAACTCGATATCCATGCTCGCAACGCAGTGATACAAACTGTGGGCATACATCAGCTGCTAAACAACCTATTATAAACAATAAAAACATATTAAGCATTGAATTGAATGTGTGCATAATGTGTGCATGTGTGCGAGGATGTGTGCGCGCGTGTGTGTGTGCGCGAATACATGTGTGCATGCGTGCATGAGTGTGTACCTGTGTGTGCATGTACATATGCGTGTCTCTATGTGGCAGTGTATGCACATTTTTGTTATTATGCTCGGGAAAGTGTGATTTCAAGCACGATGCATACTTGTACACTGGCTTTGATGTTGGCAGTATCTTGCATCTGTACACGTAGATTCAGGCACAGAAGCGCAGAGCGAAGTAGATGGGCATGGTGAATTTGGTGATGGCTGCAATATAATGTAAAAAGATATGTAAAGAATTTGGAACGAGACCATATTTAATATCACTAATATCAATCGAGTCGAAAATTATCACATTGCACAAGCATTAGCGAGTAAAATATGATAATTTTCGACCAGGTTAATTCTAGTGATATGAAGTGGGACCGAGTTTGAAATTCTATCTATCATATAAACTGCTATTTTGGCAAATTTTCCAATTAAATCGATCTCTGAAACTCATTTGAAGGCACTATTTTGCGCAGTTCTTTTCGTCGGTGTGACGTATCACTTGATGAGAGTTCTGACAATGTGTGACAAGATATAATGCCAAACAAAACATCGTTATTTCGGACCTAAAAATATTTTTAACACATCTTTGAAAATGTCTGCGTCTATCATGAAAATTTACCAACGTATTTCATTAAACTAGGTAATATATATATTACAATATCTAAATCAACAACATAACGTAGCTCTTTTTGTTTAAATTTTCGCCATTTCTACTACTACCCCCTACTACTACTACTACTACTACTACTACTACTACTACTACTACTACTACTACTACTACTACTACTACTACTACTACTACTACTACTACTACTACTACTACTACCAACAGGTATATAGGCACAGCAGCATATTCTGGTTAACATTAACTTGAACCACATTAA
The DNA here is from genome assembly GCA_034401795.1 of Chaetoderma sp. LZ-2023a. Lineage (NCBI taxonomy): Eukaryota > Metazoa > Mollusca > Caudofoveata > Chaetodermatida > Chaetodermatidae > Chaetoderma > Chaetoderma sp. LZ-2023a. The sequence continues at coordinate 127,254,110 of CM067373.1, read as the reverse complement.
GCACAATAAATTGTGGAAAGTAGACAGGAGACGGGAGAAGCATGTATAATGTCGGGAACTATGGCTAGAAGGTACACTCATTACTCTAAAAAAAAAGAAATTTTTGACAGGTTCCTGTCAAATTAGTGCCAATGTATTAAACATCTGACGTGTGCAGTTACCCTTAAATTAAGATTTTGGGAATATGGGGTTCAAGGTCTTAAAGTGTATGTAGAGGAAAAGCTGATTTCCATAATGGAAACAATGTTAATGAAACTTATCAGAATTATTTACATATGATATGTAATGGAATGGAAGTTAGAATCTGAATTTTCGATAAATTAGGGGTGAATAAAAATTATCAGAATCACATACTCTACAAGGATCTGGGTAGCAGTCACAAGACAGACAATCTGCGGCAACTCGATATCCATGCTCGCAACGCAGTGATACAAACTGTGGGCATACATCAGCTGCTAAACAACCTATTATAAACAATAAAAACATATTAAGCATTGAATTGAATGTGTGCATAATGTGTGCATGTGTGCGAGGATGTGTGCGCGCGTGTGTGTGTGCGCGAATACATGTGTGCATGCGTGCATGAGTGTGTACCTGTGTGTGCATGTACATATGCGTGTCTCTGTGTGGCAGTGTATGCACATTTTTGTTATTATGCTCGGGAAAGTGTGATTTCAAGCACGATGCATACTTGTACACTGGCTTTGATGTTGGCAGTATCTTGCATCTGTACACGTAGATTCAGGCACAGAAGCGCAGAGCGAAGTAGATGGGCATGGTGAATTTGGTGATGGCTGCAATATAATGTAAAAAGATATGTAAAGAATTTGGAACGAGACCATATTTAATATCACTAATATCAATCGAGTCGAAAATTATCACATTGCACAAGCATTAGCGAGTAAAATATGATAATTTTCGACCAGGTTAATTCTGATATGAAGTGGGACCGAGTTTGAAATTCTATCTATCATATAAACTGCTATTTTGGCAAATTTTCCAATTATATCGATCTCTGAAACTCATTTGAAGGCACTATTTTGCGCAGTTCTTTTCGTCGGTGTGACGTATCACTTGATGAGAGTTCTGACAATGTGTGACAAGATATAATGCCAAACAAAACATCGTTATTTCGGACCTAAAAATATTTTTAACACATCTTTGAAAATGTCTGCGTCTATCATGAAAATTTACAAACGTATTTCATTAAACTAGGTAATATATATATTACAATATCTAAATCAACAACATAACGTAGCTCTTTTTGTTTAAATTTTCGCCATTTCTACTACTACCCCTACTACTACTACTACTACTACTACTACTACTACTACTACTACTACTACTACTACTACTACTACTACTACTACTACTACTACCAACAGGTATATAGGCACAGCAGCATATTCTGGTTAACATTAACTTGAACCACATTAAGCACAATAAATTGTGGAAAGTAGACAGGAGACGGGAGAAGCATGTATAATGTCGGGAACTATGGCTAGAAGGTACACTCATTACTCTAAAAAAAAAGAAATTTTTGACAGGTTCCTGTCAAATTAGTGCCAATGTATTAAACATCTGACGTGTGCAGTTACCCTTAAATTAAGATTTTGGGAATATGGGGTTCAAGGTCTTAAAGTGTATGTAGAGGAAAAGCTGATTTCCATAATGGAAACAATGTTAATGAAACTTATCAGAATTATTTACATATGATATGTAATGGAATGGAAGTTAGAATCTGAATTTTCGATAAATTAGGGGTGAATAAAAATTATCAGAATCACATACTCTACAAGGATCTGGATAGCAGTCACAAGACAGACAATCTGCGGCAACTCGATATCCATGCTCGCAACGCAGTGATACAAACTGTGGGCATACATCAGCTGCTAAACAACCTATTATAAACAATAAAAACATATTAAGCATTGAATTGAATGTGTGCATAATGTGTGCATGTGTGCGAGGATGTGTGCGCGCGTGTGTGTGTGCGCGAATACATGTGTGCATGCGTGCATGAGTGTGTACCTGTGTGTGCATGTACATATGCGTGTCTCTATGTGGCAGTGTATGCACATTTTTGTTATTATGCTCGGGAAAGTGTGATTTCAAGCACGATGCATACTTGTACACTGGCTTTGATGTTGGCAGTATCTTGCATCTGTACACGTAGATTCAGGCACAGAAGCGCAGAGCGAAGTAGATGGGCATGGTGAATTTGGTGATGGCTGCAATATAATGTAAAAAGATATGTAAAGAATTTGGAACGAGACCATATTTAATATCACTAATATCAATCGAGTCGAAAATTATCATATTGCACAAGCATTAGCGAGTAAAATATGATAATTTTCGACCAGGTTAATTCTGATATGAAGTGGGACCGAGTTTGAAATTCTATCTATCATATAAACTGCTATTTTGGCAAATTTTCCAATTATATCGATCTCTGAAACTCATTTGAAGGCACTATTTTGCGCAGTTCTTTTCGTCGGTGTGACGTATCACTTGATGAGAGTTCTGACAATGTGTGACAAGATATAATGCCAAACAAAACATCGTTATTTCGGACCTAAAAATATTTTTAACACATCTTTGAAAATGTCTGCGTCTATCATGAAAATTTACAAACGTATTTCATTAAACTAGGTAATATATATATTACAATATCTAAATCAACAACATAACGTAGCTCTTTTTGTTTAAATTTTCGCCATTTCTACTACTACCCCTACTACTACTACTACTACTACTACTACTACTACTACTACTACTACTACTACTACTACTACTACTACTACTACTACTACTACCAACAGGCATATAGGCACAGCAGCATATTCTGGTTAACATTAACTTGAACCACATTAAGCACAATAAATTGTGGAAAGTAGACAGGAGACGGGATAAGCATGTATAATGTCGGGAACTATGGCTAGAAGGTACACTCATTACTCTAAAAAAAAGAAATTTTTGACAGGTTCCTGTCAAATTAGTGCCAATGTATTAAACATCTGACGTGTGCAGTTACCCTTAAATTAAGATTTTGGGAATATGGGGTTCAAGGTCTTAAAGTGTATGTAGAGGAAAAGCTGATTTCCATATTGGAAACAATGTTAATGAAACTTATCAGAATTATTTACATATGATATGTAATGGAATGGAAGTTAGAATCTGAATTTCCGATAAATTAGAGGTGAATAAAAATTATCAGAATCACATACTCTACAAGGATCTGGGTAGCAGTCACAAGACAGACAATCTGCGGCAACTCGATATCCATGCTCGCAACGCAGTGATACAAACTGTGGGCATACATCAGCTGCTAAACAACCTATTATAAACAATAAAAACATATTAAGCATTGAATTGAATGTGTGCATAATGTGTGCATGTGTGCGAGGATGTGTGCGCGCGTGTGTGCGTGCGCGAATACATGTGTGCATGCGTGCATGAGTGTGTACCTGTGTGTGCATGTACATATGCGTGTCTCTATGTGGCAGTGTATGCACATTTTTGTTATTATGCTCGGGAAAGTGTGATTTCAAGCACGATGCATACTTGTACACTGGCTTTGATGTTGGCAGTATCTTGCATCTGTACACGTAGATTCAGGCACAGAAGCGCAGAGCGAAGTAGATGGGCATGGTGAATTTGGTGATGGCTGCAATATAATGTAAAAAGATATGTAAAGAATTTGGAACGAGACCATATTTAATATCACTAATATCAATCGAGTCGAAAATTATCACATTGCACAAGCATTAGCGAGCAAAATATGATAATTTTCGACCAGGTTAATTCTAGTGATATGAAGTGGGACCGAGTTTGAAATTCTATCTATCATATAAACTGCTATTTTGGCAAATTTTCCAATTAAATCGATCTCTGAAACTCATTTGAAGGCACTATTTTGCGCAGTTCTTTTCGTCGGTGTGACGTATCACTTGATGAGAGTTCTGACAATGTGTGACAAGATATAATGCCAAACAAAACATCGTTATTTCGGACCTAAAAATATTTTTAACACATCTTTGAAAATGTCTGCGTCTATCATGAAAATTTACAAACGTATTTCATTAAACTAGGTAATATATATATTACAATATCTAAATCAACAACATAACGTAGCTCTTTTTGTTTAAATTTTCGCCATTTCTACTACTACCCCTACTACTACTACTACTACTACTACTACTACTACTACTACTACTACTACTACTACTACTACTACTACTACTACTACTACTACTACTACTACTACTACTACTACCAACAGGTATATAGGCACAGCAGCATGTTCTGGTTAACATTAACTTGAACCACATTAAGCACAATAAATTGTGGAAAGTAGACAGGAGACGGGATAAGCATGTATAATGTCGGGAACTATGGCTAGAACGTACACTCATTACTCTAAAAAAAAGAAATTTTTGACAGGTTCCTGTCAAATTAGTGCCAATGTATTAAACAGCTTACGTGTGCAGTTACCCTTAAATTAAGATTTTGGGAATATGGGGTTCAAGGTCTTAAAGTGTATGTAGAGGAAAAGCTGATTTCCATATTGGGAACAATGTTACTGAAACTTATCAGAATTATTTACATATGATATGTAATGGAATGGAAGTTAGAATCTGAATTTTCGATAAATTAGGGGTGAATAGAAATTATCAGAATCACATACTCTACAAGGATCTGGGTAGCAGTCACAAGACAGACAATCTGCGGCAACTCGATATCCATGCTCGCAACGCAGTGATACAAACTGTGGGCATACATCAGCTGCTAAACAACCTATTATAAACAATAAAAACATATTAAGCATTGAAGTGAATGTGTGCATAATGTGTGCATGCGTGCGAGCATGTGTGCCTGTGTGCACGAATGCATGCGTGCTTGCGTGCGCGAGTGCATCCCTGTGTGTGCATGCACATATGCGTGTCTCTATGTGGCAGTGTGTGCACATGTTTGTTATTACGCTCTTGAATGTGCGATTTCAAGCACGATGCATACTTGTACACTGGCTTTGATGTCAGCAGTATCTCACATCTGTACATGTAGATTCAACACAGAAGTGCAGATCGGAGTAGATCGTTCCAGTTCGGACTTGTTCTTGTCTGTTCCTGGGAGTTCGTAGTAGCGTCGTGGGAGTTCTTGAGAGTTCGTGGTACTTCGTGAGAGTTCGTGGCAGTTCGTGAACTTTCGTGGAAGTGTCGTGAAACTATCATAGCGGTGGCGCGATACTTCGTGAGAGTTCGTGAAAGTGCGTGACTGCACCATGAAACAAAGCGCGATCTGGGCCCTGATCTCTCCCGAACTATACCGACGTGTCCAGATTTTTTACTACAAAGTGTCACGAAATATCCCGACAATCTCGACGGTTTAAAACATTTTAAAACTTCTCCCAACCTCTCCCGATCCTCGTAACCATCCCGACATGTCCTGAACTGACCCCTGACCTCACCCTTGATTATAGTCCCGAACTCAACCCTACCCCTCCCCCTTATTGGGGTATATTTGAAAATTTACCACTAAAATGACGGGTTCGATTACCGAGCCAGTCAATGTATTGGTAATATTAAAAAATATTCTTGCCTAGCCCTTTAAAATAGCCATGCCTGGAGATCACTGCAAAGTTGTCTTTTAGTCAGTTAAAGGGGTAAGTTGACACAAGATGGTTTAATGTTGAACTGTGATCTCCAGCATTTTGTCTTCGCAAACAATAGTCTGATGTCATGTACAGTGCAGTTCTTTAACGCTTTAATGTCTAAATTTTGTCATGAAAATTAAGACATTTTGCTGAATAAATGTCCATTTGCAGGCCAAGGGAAGACTATTTTTGAAAATTTACCACTGGAATGACTGGCTCGGTTATCGAGCCAGTCATTCCAGTGGTATCATGTCAAAAAATAATCTTCCCTTGGCCTGAAAATGGACATTCCTCGAGAGCACTGTACAGGCCGGTTTGGGCCGGTTTAGTCATGAAAGGGTTAATCATCCATCAAGTTCCTCGGTACTGGGCTTTTTTTCCATGTTTGTCAGTAAATTCAGTTTATATACAACCAAAAAACATGAAAATGTGCATTTCGATTGGGTCAGATTTCCAGCATTTAATCAATAATAAATGCCCAGTCGCTATTAACGATTCAAATACCAGAATTTAATCTTGAAGATCTGATCAAAGCGCTGTATGCCGAAAATGCTTCTATAGACAGCACACGTTTGTGTGTCATTGACATGATTCTGATCTTGTCAGAACATGACAATGGGGAAAGACTAGTTTAAAGATATCAGTCGTCAAACTTGGTATATTAAATGATGTGATGCTGAACTACCCAAAATGACCAGAATAGCGGTATTCGGTCGACACATTCTTCGAAGGGCAAACGTCAAACTAAATTTCTTTATATTTGCATAAAGCACAAATGTGTGTCATCAAACTCTAGCATACTAGATTTAAAGTATTCTATACATAAATTAATCGGAAGTAGTGATCCGAAACTGCTTGAAATACTGTATGACTGTAACGATAAACACATTTTTGTATCGTGTAATACTGTTGAATATTTTGGAATTAATTGTACTGGAAGCTGTTGTGGCGCACGGTAAGGCAGTTTCACGTAAAATTGGTTTTACCCTGCCATCATTGACATCATTGTAACATGTGGGAATGGAACTTATCCCCTCTGTGTCAACTAACCCCTTTAATTGACCAAAACAACTTTGCAGTGATCTTCAGACATGGCTATTTGAAAAGCCTAGAGTACAGTATTTTTGAATATTTACCACTAGAATGACTGGTTCGGTTACCGAGCCAGTCATTCCAGTGGTAAATTTTCAAAAAATACTCTTCTCTCGGCCAGCAGATGGACACTGGCTTAGTAAAAAACCATTACCCGTTAAATGGTTAAGCCGGCGAAATAAAATTCAGTTGTATAGTTACAAAAATAGTCTTCTAAAATTAAAATATTTTGAAGAATGTTGAACATAAAAATGTTTAATTGATATATCAAGTAGTATATTGAGGGATTTGAGGCGCTGTTAACACAAGAGAGGTAACTGTCAGACGACTGCACGCCACAAGTTTCAAATGGGCAATAACAATGAACTTGTTGAATATTTTGAAAACTAGTTCATTGAACGTTATTGGTGAATTAGCCACCAACAACTGTCAGTCAAATTGGTTTCAAAATATTCAGCATATCCAGAGCTAAACCTCATGGGAAATGCAGTCTGTATTACATAATCACGATAACGATAAATTCTTTATGACGTGAGGAATATTATGTTGAATTATTCGAGACTAATTTGACTGAGAGCAGGCTGTTGTCTTTGACAGCAACAGATTCTAGTTGAATTAGTCTTTGCATATTCAATATATTTATTGCGTGATCGTCATGAATTAGGGACATTCCGGCATTTGCATTTAAACGTTCACTGGGTTAAAACAATACCCGTATAGGGTATATTTATATTAATAATTATAACATACTTGTGCATTGTGCTATATGCGGACACTCAACGAAACCACACAGGCTAGTTTCAACAGCTCTACACAGGTTGTTTGCTGGACACGCATTCGATGGAGCGCATGGGCTTGTCGCGCATGTGCAGCGTGTGCACTCTCCCTCCACATCAACCAGGAAACCGAACGTACATGTCTTTGAAGCGCACGTGACATTTTTGTTGCACGCTGGTTGGAGAGAAGTTAAACAATGGGACTTTTCAGTTTATCAATTCATCATATGACGTCATAATCAGTAGGATGCCGTCATAATCAATGAATGATGTAGATAAGTAGGTCACGAACGCATAATTGGTGACGGACTAAGGGTTGCTCTCATTTTTTTTGTCGAATTGAATGTCTTTACTCTTTAATAAAGATGCTCTTGAATATTTTGAAACTAAATTGACTGGGCGCTGTTGCTATCATAGGCAACATAGCAACAGTGCCCAGTCAAATCAGTTTCAAAATATTCAACAGCTTACCTGTATAGTTTGCTGAAAATTGATAGCCAGCGAGTTCACGGATCGATCGATCCCAAACAGGATCGATGTGTGAGTGGAGCTTAGCTAGAGATGGGCGGGGCATAGCTAAAACTGGAAATGTCAATTGCCGTTAAAATTAAAAGTTACACTTACACCATACTTACACAGCACGGAGGGATTATGGCATAAATATTTCATGCAGTATACAGCTCAGAGCCTCAGAAATAAGTTAACGTTTCCAAACGCAAACAAAATATACTGTTGAATATTTTGATAATAATTGGATTGGAAGACATTGCTGTGTAGGCTACAATGAATTCAGATGTGTTCAAAATACTCAACAGGACATTTCTGACTATCTACCATGTGCTTGCTTTTTTGGGAAACATGATCTGTACTGCATCAACCATTTCCAAACGCGGTCCTTTTCATTTGTGTCTCGCGAGATCTCATTCGATATGTGATCTAGAAACGTATTTCGTGTGTAATGAATGATCATTGGCGTAGTAATTTTCCCACACGAATTGGATTGTGGATAAAGAGAACTGAATTTTACAAGGAGACAGGAACTATCCGATTTATACCAGACAGTATTTTTAACCTAAACGAGATGACATAAAGCTTTATAGCCTTCTGTATGGAGAATAATGTGTCTTAAAAGCGCCCATTCGCAATAGGGTGCTTGAAAAGTATGATTTTAGATGTTTAAATTATGTACCTCAATGTAACATACGAAACAATATAATGATATCATTTCCAAAAAATTAATTCAAACTCAGTCCCCAAAATTAAAATTGCTCATTGATCCATCGAGGTTTTATGTACATTATTTAGATCTGACTATTTATTTCCAGATAACTATACAGGTAAGCTGTTGAAGATTTTGAAACTAATTTGACTGTGTGCTGTTGCTGCCTATGACACCAACAGAGCCCAGTAAAATTAGTTTCAAAATATTCAACAGCATGTTTCTTAAATAGCAAAAACAAACAATTCGTACAACGTGTCGGACTATTAAGCGTTAAAGGCGGGCTTAATCGAATCATTCATGACACCATGATTATGACGTCAGCATATATGTCGCGTAGTTGATTATGACGTCATATGATTGAGTGAGGAAATAGATTCATGAATTATACGATCAACAGCAACGTCTGTGATACCACTATCTGTCAGATATATCCAACAACTCTTGGTTACATTTCCTCATTCTCTTTTAAAACGTAGTTCTGTCGCTGTAATGACATATCAGTATGGACTATTGCGGATCATTAGATTAGAGGCATATTATCGGCATGTACCCAGACCTGTATTCTCAGACACATTTCTTCATTTCAATCGCAATGATTTCCTCTTGACTATAGCATTACTAATGGCACGAGGGCGTCACCATTTTGTATCCGTAAATGAGAGTCTGTGACGTCATATATGCCCTGATAAGGCCGGATTCGTTATAATGTAATATCTATCCTTTTGACTATTTTAAAACTGATCTGCTTGGAGGCTATTGCACTCTGAGCCACCAACAACCTTCAGGTAAATTAGTTTCAAAATAATGATCGAATTACACGCACGTTTACTTATTTATACACTACAGTGTCAATTTAGACTGAGCCTATACGGGTTCGCGGATATAGTAATGTATAATTTATTCTGATCAATTGAAATTAAATCAGGATTATTATTATTATTATTATTATTATTATTATTATTATTATTATTATTATTATTAAGCCGTTCTTACCTGGACAAGGTACCTCAAATGTGCCTTGCTGAAAGAATTCGTTGAACTTAGTAAAAGAGTCTGCAGCGAAATATTGAGGCGTTCCATCCTCGCCTATTGTGGCCCATGACCTAATCTGGTCAAAATCTATGAAGGCTCTGCCAATAGCGTAGGTAACGATAATAACGTTGTTCCTTTTCATTGTATCAATAGCTGTCTGTGTATCTCTCTCCTCTTCGGCCTGTCGATCAGGGTCGGAAGGATTTCCATCGATAAATAGAAGCAGTGCATCTCTAACGTCAGGTCTGCTGTTATCGAATTGTCTTTGACACTCTGCTAGTCCAAGGGAAACCTTTGTCTTGCCACGGAGTGCCCCGGTGATATTAACTAAAGCCTGTAATTCTACTTTAGACAAGTTATCAGCTATATTTGCGATGGCACGCTGACCTTCCCCAAAGTACACAATGCTGACCTCCATAAGGTTATAATCCAGCAATTCAAGCAAGCCAACAAGCCCCTCTCGTAGCTGAACCATCTTTCTAGTGGTGACGCTGCTAGAGGTATCCACGAGTATACAGACATCAACGGGGCAAGCTGTCATAGAAAAACAGAAGAATATATGATTTTATCAACCTTTTACACTACTGTTGATCTAATTCCTCACATAATTCCTCCCATAGGTCTACGTGTAGGTGTTATGGATGTGTGAGAGAGACATGGTAAATCTTAGGAAAAAATGTTAAATCACTAACGGAGTGAACATCCAGGGCCAGGTCCCGGTGTTCTAAACTGTCTGACTGCTGCAAGCCACCAGTCAATATTTTTGATGGGCAATAACTCTGGACCTGCTGAATATTTCGAAAACAATTTGACTGACAGTTGTTGGTGACCTGCTGAATATTTTGAAAACAATTTGACTGACAGTTTCAGTCAAATTGTTTTCAAAATAATCAGGATATCCAGAGTTAAATCCCATGAAAATGTATTCTGCAGAAATTGAACAGGCAGACACATAAGGTTGTGGGAACTAGGCAGGTCCAAGAGTAAGATATCCCCGTTCCTTTTTTCACTGGATACAGGAATTCTCCCCACATCAAGAAAACATTTAAATTTTAGGGTATTAAGAATCTATATTTCATCTATTGTTGGCCAAAGTGAATAAATATATTGCTTGATTTATTTAGTCGTTTCAGCATTAAAACTACCAGTCAGTACGGTATGCCACGGTCACAGCATTAATTGATATCTTTGGCAGCATCAACGTACAATTAGTTTCAAAATATTCAACAACATATTTCTTGCAAAAATTATGGTATTTAGCAGGTCCAATTGATATGTCAAAAATGATCATCGTCTACATGAATTTCTTGGCGCAAAAGCTTGTGGCCTGGGGCACGTGGGACACGCCCTTAAGTCTGCACCTGACATCTTTACTATTATGAAATATGAACGCGGAATCACACGTTCTAAGAGTGATAGAACAGTGTTGCGATTTAGTGTCTGATGAGGTGATCTAGTGAGACCAGGTGCCCGTTCAAATAGCAAGGAATCATCCCATGATTACCTCATCTGAACTATTTCTATTTTGTATGTTGAATGAAGCCATGCACGTTATTTTTCAACCGGACCGCCGTCATGTAAATCTTGTCTATTTTGAAAAAAATGCCTCTGAAAACTGTTCCTGTAAGATGTTGTTGTTAGATTTTAGATTTAAACTCCAAAGTTGGGACCACACGAGCAAGCTTTTATCCAAGTTTGGAGAAGATCCCGCTTGTAGAACCACAGTTATTGAAAAAATGTCTTGTCGTGAAGAAGAAGAAGAAGAAGAAGAAAAAAGAAGAAGAAGACGAGGAAGAAGAAGAATAACAATAATAAGAAGCACCCCATGTTCGAAGTAACCCTTGTGACGCGGGCAAGTACTTGCTAGCGAATGCCATGAGAACAGTCATGTATACAGTCATGCCAGCCTTCACAGATTGAAGGATTTGATCGACATTTAAAGATAAAGGTCTAGATTGCCTCTTTTAACAAATAAACAAAGGCTAAAAATGCTATATACTGTTTATATGTGGCATATGGATGAATCCATTTTATCGATCATTGATATCACGTCATAGTAAAAAACTACGCATATAGGCTGATGTCATAATCAATTTCGTCACGAATGACACGATCTAGGGCTCGTTTTCTCGACTGACTTGCTTCGTGACTTTGATGTCTTGGCTCAAACCACGAACCAGGAACTACTAACCACGAACCAGAAACGCCAAAATGACATTTATGCAAATTAGCGAGGCTTGCCGATCGCTATTTCATGGTAATGTTCTGAACTCTCAAACATTCTAAATGGCGTTAATATTAGCAAGTAATTTATCGGACATGTATTTCGATTTAGACTAATCTCAGTATATGTGAATCGCATCGTACTAACATACGCCCACTCACATCACTCCGCTGTTTGTGGCCGTACTTGCAAACATTTGATCTCTTGCTATGTGAAGTAGCATTACGCTGGTGGGCTGGAGGGCAGCCAATCAGGCCGTCATTTATTTCTTATCGAACAATTTCATTGGCTGTGGCCCACAATTCATTTATAATTAGGCCGTTTCGTTAACTTAGCGCAGATATCATAGCCTACACGCACGGTACTCGACACGGGAGCAGAGCGGGAGGCGAGACGGTGCACTAGGGCGATGTGTAAATCGCAGACGACCGCATCCACTAAAAAGAGTGACGAGATTTCGTCATTCAAGTAAGTCGTAAAATTTAGCTGGGCGCCGCCATCTTGAAATTTACGAACAAGTAACCATTGGTAGCAATGAACCGAGATCAAAACTCGGTTCCTGGTTCAACGAACCGCGTCAGCAAATCTTCCACTTACGCAATGCCAAAACGCATGAATCACGAACAGCTTCAGTGAAACATAAACCAAGTCAGTCGCGATAATGAGCACTTAGTCCGTCATAAACGCTTAATAGTCTGTCAAGTAGTACGAATTGCATACCATTACTATTTAATACACATTCTGGGAGTACAAGGATCGATCGATCCAACAGGGACAAAGCGTGGGTGGAGTTTAGCTATAGATGGGCGGGGAATAGCTGAAACTGGATTCATCCATTGAGTTACCTGAATAGATATTATAACATGAGTCTCCCTTTAAGACACTAAATCGTGTCAATCTTGTCGTTTTCTAACTTTTACTTACGGGCCCTACATTCCCGTATATACGCGCAGTTGTTATCGTAAACGCATTGTGCTGGTGGCACTGCTCGACACGTGTCGCCTGACGGGCAACCCCTCTGAAATAATAATAATAATAATAATAATAATAATAATAATAATAATACTGCTTCTGCTGCTGCTGCTACTACTGCTACTACTACTACTACTACTACTACTACTACTACTACTACTACTACTACTACTACTACTACTACTACTACTACTACTACAACTACTACTACTGCTACTGCTACTACTACTACTACTACTACTACTACTACTACTACTACTACTACTACTACTAAAAATTGAAAAAAGGAAAAAAAATACATTCCATATGACGACTGAGCTGTATCCTAGTGTCAGTGCGTTGGTAATGGCAGGGGTTATAGAATTAATGCTTGGCAATAATGAAAAACTACATACATTCGAGTGCCTAGCGATATAGTACTAGTGGGAGGGCAGAAACGTAAAGTAAATTAAATTAACTAGAACGTACAACATCAGATCCAGTCAATTCGTGTGGTTATGAGGTGGGTGGTTGAAAGAGGATTTTTGTCTCCTGGATGGTGGATTTAGTTTTAGAGCACGCATCTTCCAAACGCTAAGCGGAAGGGGCCACCGAATGGTCTGGGTTCGAGGCCCACTCAGGTTGAAAATTAAAAAAAGATACAAATTTAATATCCAAGCCATGTCCATATATAGAACAAGAGCTAGCAGCAGATAGCAAATAACATTATTTATTCGAGTGTGCCAAATATACAGAACACCGACAACAGCTATCTAGAGATCTACTACATTTTGTTATTTCAGGGGACATATTACTATATGGCAACTGCGACCTAGGCTTTGAAGAAAACTGTTTCATATTTCAGAAAGTCCAGAATTACATCAAGAACACAAAACAGATTTGACTGACTCTAAGCACAGCCCGCATTTACGCGTGTTGGAATCGAAATCATGAATTCCTAGAATCCCAAATTCGAGGTAACTATCCATGAGTGTTGTTGAATATGATGAGACTAGTGTGACTGGGTGTCGTTGCTACTTTTTGCAGCAATGGCCCCCGGTCGGGTTAGTTTAAAAATATTTAACAGCATGTTTACTAAAATCTATTAAAACATTTGACGCCTATCTCAGTATCAACTTTCAATTATTAGTCTCACTATTCTTAATATGTAGCATAAATAATGTGAATGTATATATCTAAACATCCAATTGCATATTACTGTAAAATTATTATGTACAATTATAACATATCGCATTTTATAGTCTTTTATGGAAAGAGTCGAATCTAAGTCAGTTTGACTTGTGACTCAATCCAATTGTTGTCAATTGACAATAAAATATGTTTAAAACAATAGCAAATAGCTTGCCTGTGTATTAATCATACATCACAGGACATGATCGACCACTGGATACAGTCTCATTTTGAAATTTGACAACCCACTTATCGAATCAAAATACCCATGGATGATACTATCCAACGGGCAAGCTAACTTCATAGAAGCATAGCTTGGAGACTGAACCATAAAGCATTTCTGCCCAGTAGCAACCTGCAGTACAATGACTACTGGCACCCCAAGTCTGACCGAAAGGCAAATGGTTCAAACATATGCAAAGTTCATAGCCTGAAAAAGAAGATACACTTTCAAAACATTAATATGATGCAATTTAAATTTAAGAATCCTATATAGAAAATCAAAACATTTTAGCTAAACTTGATAAGCCTTTGCTGATTAAATTGACATTTGAATAAACCTTAACCACAGCATAATACATATAATCTGGACGCAAATCAGCCCTAAAATAATCAACATCTAAACACAGTAAAAATATGTCAAAATCTTTCAAAACATATTTCCTTTTGATGTGGACTAGTCCTAAACAATGTAGGGAATAAATCTATGACGTTTTATTCAAATCGGACAACCTCTTTCTGATGTAAATGTTGTTTGAAAAAAACCTTAACCACAGGATAATGAGCATAACCTGGGTACAAATCAGTCATGCAATGATCAACCACTGTAAAGTATAGAAATCTTTTGAAAATTAATTTATTTTTTATGTTGACAAGTCCTAAGCATCGTATAGAACAAACATGTGGAGTTTTATTCATGTCCTATAATCCCTTGTAGGTGCAAATGCCGTTCTAACAAAGCTTAACCACGGCATAATGACTATAACATGGATGCAAATCAGCTGTAAAATAATCGAAGTTCAAACGTCGAAAAAAATATGGAAAAATTTTGAAAATTGATTTCCTCTTGATGTGGGCTAGTCCTAAGGGTCGTGTAGAATAAATATGTGAAGTTTTATTGAAATCCGATAACCCCTTAAGGGTGCAAATGCCATTTAAATACATCTTAGCCAAAGCAAAAACCTTAACCTGGACACAAAAATTATTCCAAGTTCAAACACGAACAAAATATGGAAAAATTTCAAATATCGATATAATTTTGATGCAGACTAGTCCTAAGCATCGTATAGAACACATCTGTGAAGGTGTTTTTTTAATGGGATGAACCCTTAGGGGTCCAAATGTCATTTGAAAAGGCTTAAGCAGAGAGGACCCCAACGCCGATACCGACACCGACATTTTCCACCCTCTCCCAAAATATCTTTTTTTCACTTCGTGAAAAGTCGAAATAAAAACCCTAAATTTAAATGCGAGTGCCTAGCAATATAGCAGGGGAGATAGCAGAAACGTAAAGTTAAATATCTGGAATGCACACGATCAGTTTCAGTCAATTCGTGTGGTTGCGAGATGTCAATGACAGCAGGGTTCATAGAACTAATGCTTGACGACAACAACAACAACAACAACAACAACAACAACAACAACAACAACAACAACAACTACACCAACAATAACAATAACAACAACAGCTGCTGCTGCTGCTACTACTACTACCTCTACTACTACTACTACTACTACTACTACTACTACTACTACTACTACTACTACTACTACTACTACTACTACTACTACTACTTTCCTTTCCTGATATTTCACAGTCTTTCCTTTATGTTGGATATTCAATAAATCCCTTGAAACTGGTACATTTCCCAATGCTTGGAAGATGGTTGTTTTCTCTTTATTTAAGAAAGGTGATAATAGATTACCGGAAAATTATCGACCAATTTCCTTTAGGAAAATTATGGAAAGAATCGTTTTTAAAAATGTGTATAATCACCTTACTGGACACAATCTCCTTTATAAATATCAAACTGGTTTCCTTCCAGGCTATTCAACGGTCTTTCAACTTATCGGGTTGTGCCACATTCTGCCAAATGCACTAGATGAACGCAAATCTTCATGTGTTGTGCTTTGTGATATCTCAAAGGCATTTGCCAGAGTGTGACACAAAGAGTTGTTGTTTAAATTACAGGAGAATGGTCTAGGAGGAGACCTTCTTACGTCGTTCAACAGCTACCTAGGCTCACGAAAGCAATGTGTCTTAATTGACCAAGAAACCTCTCTTATTTTTGGTGCATCATCCATCGAAATAGAAGGAAAATTAAATAGCGATTTAGATCAAATTTCAACATGGGCAAAACAATGGTTGATTTTATTTAATGCTACAAAAACCGTGAATCTAACGATTACAAATGCCCGTGCATTTATATCCCCAGATATCTTTTTAAATAATACACTGTTAACGTCAGTGCATTCTACTAAATATTTGGGCTTAACCATTTCGAATGACCTCAAATGGAGTGATCATATAGATCAGATATCAAAGAGAGCGCAAAGATATTAGCTACAATGCGAAGAAATATATTTTAAGCAGGCGTACTTTATCTCAAACTTACACTTCATATTTGCGTCCGGTACTAGAATATGGCAGTAGGGTTTGGGATGGTTGCTTCGGTCGGGATGCTGAAAGACTTGACGTCATTCAGAATGAACCCATGAGAATAATAACCGGCTTACCAATGTATGCACCCCTAGGAATTATCTATAAATAGACTGGCTTTATTCATCTGCATGAGCGTCGCAAACAGAAGAAACTCATATTATTCTATAAGATTGTCCAAGAAGGTTGCCCTGATTATATAACAGATATTGTCCCCAGAAGAGTAGGTGATATCAACAACTACAACCTTAGAAACTCTGATGATTTTATTCCACCGAATCACCATCTTGAAATATATAAGAATTCTTTCATACCCAGTGTTATTCAACTTTGGAATAACCTTGATATAGCAGTCAAATCCGCTCCATCACTTTCAATCGTCAAGAGGAAACTTATAAAAACTGATTAAAATGTCCCAGAGCAGCTCGCAAAATACTGCACGTTTGGCAGAAGATGCGAAAATATAATAACTTGCAAAATCAGAGATAACTGTAGCCAACTCAATAATGATCTGTACCAATACCACCTACACGAACACCCCAATTGTCCCCATGCCAAATCCCAGAAACGGCCTATCATTACTTTTTTGAATGTCCAAAATGGACAAATGAAAGGCGCAATTTATTCGATTCCCTTCAACAAATTACACTCGATGTTAGCCTGGATATTTTCTTGAAGAGAAGCAATAGATTGGCTACCAAATCAAATGAAAATTTGTTAACAACCGTACATAATTTTATCAGACAAACCAAGAGATTTTAAAACAAATTGGAAATTCAGTCCTTTTTTTATCACACTATTCCATTCACAAATTTGTCAATTGTACACCAGGTGCAGGAACAAGTACGTATATGAGAGTGTACAGGTATGCATGAGTGAGTGCATGCGTGAGTGCAGGAATTGGTATTGAGAAGTGGGAAGGATATATCTTACCGATATTATTGTCAAGGATTTATTCAAAGATAACACGTACAGTGTGAGGGGTTGGTACAGATGTCTCTGGCAAAAATTGAATTGCTGCTGCTGTTGAAAATGTGGGTACACTGATGCGTGTGTGCGTGCGTGCGTGCGTGCGTGCTTGCTTGCGTGCGTGCGTGCGTGCGTGCGTACGTGCATGCGTGTGTGTTGTGTGTTGTGTGATGTGTGTGTCTGTGTTCGTGATCTTGTTAAGCGTGAGTGAGTGATTGAGTGAGTGAGTGCGTGCGTGCGTGCGTGCGTGCGTGCGTGCGTGCGTACATGCGTGTGTGTTGTGTGATGTATGTGTCTGTGTTCGTGATCTTGTTAAACTAGTGAGATGATCTCGACGTCAATGTGACTCGCGTTAGGTCACTTACGGAAATTAGTAGCATGCTAGCGCTTACAAGTACTCCAGTAGCCATGTTCTCAGGGATATCGCTGCGATAGCAATACAGTTACTTACTATCTTTACGCGCTGAGTGACTGTATTGCTGCCAAAGGGATAGCTTCGAGAACGTGGGCGTGGACTCCTTAACCTTGTCTCAATTTCCAGTAGCATATGCCTTGACAGTAACATATGCCTTGACTATAACAGGTTTTATTTTATGATTATTGTAATAATAATAATTAACACTAGTGAAGCATGCTGCATCTCCCTCCCTCCCTGCCTCCCTCCCTCTCTCCCCCCCCCCCCCCACTCTCTCTCTCTCTCTCTCTCTCTCTCTCTCTCGGCGGGAAAATGTTTTCACAACGGTTGCTTAAAGGAGATCACAAACAAGAATTAAATTTCAATAAAAACCGCCAAGTTTTATTATACTTTATAAAATTAAAATAAGTTGATAGATTTTAAAGTCGTGAATTTTAACATGCCATAAAATTCACGGTATAACGTTATCGCGTGAATTGTCAAGCACGTGGGTTCCGATTACAACACACGTGTTTTCAGATTAGAAGAAATTGGTGTCTAAGAAAGTTACGAATCGGGTCCTTAGCTCAGATTTAACGTATAGTTTAACAAGTACTAGCGTTTCTCTTACATCTCATTAACATGGGGGTGTCAAAATGAGCGGTCGTGAGCTATCAACCATCAAAGATAAAAGATTAATCACGCGATGATGTCATACCGCAAGGATTAATCAGGCGATGACGTCACTTTTCGACTCTTATGAGAAATTGAAGAAAATGGCATTCTGTGGTGAAGGTTACTATTAACCCTTTAATCCTCAAATCATCCAAAAACGGCTTCTGCAGTGGTCTTGAGGAATGTCCATTGGCCGACCAAGAGAAGACTATTTTTGAAGATTTACCACTGGAATGACTGGCTGGATAACCGAGCCAGTTATTCCAGTAGCACATTTTCAAAAACAGTCTTTTCTTGATCTGCAAATTGACATTTTCTCTGAGAAAATTGAAATTTACTTGAAGAAATTTGAGTGTTAACGAGCTAAGCAATTCGAAAATATGCAAATAATAACTTCTAATTTATGTAAATTATACAAAAGGATCGTTTGGTGTGGTTTGACAGTTTTCTGTTTGATTTCCCCTTTATGCAGAGATCGAGAGGCGAGTGAAGGTTTCGTTAGCAGAATTACAGATGTTGAACATTGCTCGCCTTTCTGAAATACTGCTTCAGAAACATTTTTTTAATGAAATCTTTAGCTTACAACGGAGAAAAAATGTTTCGGAACCATTGTCTCTGATCACTAATTGTCTGTATCATTTGTCAATCTATGCTGACTGAATTGATGCTGAAATGACACTGCAAGCGTGGTTTCAGACATATTTTGGTGTATGTAAAGCTTGGCCAGTGTCAGCTTTCAGTCGATTAGAGGGATCGATTTCTAGCCATTTCCCGCCAATTTTTAGCTATGTCTCTCCTATTTCTAGCTAGGCTTTAGAACCGATTTAGATACTTTAACTCCTGAATTCCCAGAATCCCAATTTTAAAGCACTGTATAGGTAAGCTTTTGATTATTTTGAAACTAATTTGTCTGTGCGCTCTTATCAAAACAGCCATCATAACCTTTATTACATAGTGAAGACATACAATTCCTACGCTTGACAGATTATTCTCTGTTCATGATGAACATAGAGACGTCATTCATTACGAATTTAGATTTTGACGTCAGCTTGTATGTGACGTATGCCTAATTGAGTATATCGTCATATATCTGGGTGACAGATCGGATTTAACCATTGCTTTCACAGTAGGCACCAACCTATTTCTGGATTCCAAGGAAAACATTGTTTCGTTTGATTGTGTCAGAAAACCACGCACGGCTTAATTTTGCAAGCTTAAATCTACTGCAAGTTGATCACGAAGAAGCAATCATCTAATTATGCGTTAAGTAAGTAAGTAAGTAAGTAAGTAAGTAAGTAAGTAAGTAAGTACGTAAGTAAGTAAGTAAGTAAGTAAGTAAGTAAGTAAGTAAGTAAGTAAGTAAGTAAGTAAGTAAGTAAGTAAGTAAGTTAAGTATAGTGAGCATTGCATATTTAACGTGCTCTTTCAGTTTTATATGGCGCAAATAACTACCGATATACAACTGGGCCTCTGAAAGCTGAAAGGACACACTAAATATTCGAATATTATTTTAAAACATCTTACCTCGCAAGGATCCCTAGTACACGTACAGCGCGGACAGCCAAACTCCTCGAAACCAAACTTGCACTGCACGGTGTCGCATATGGTGTTACAGCCTGGCAATAAACATCACAATACATAACTCTACCAAACAGCATATGATATTTCAGAATATTAAAACAAGATCAGTTAGAGAATGCGGACCCTCATAACCCCGTTTTTTCTCAGTCTTTTAATATCGGATTTTTCCAGATTGTTTCTTCGGATCGCGACCAAAGCTCTGGAAATCCTAGTGTACGATAAGGACTAAAACCAGAATTTGATCCGATATTTAAAGCGGGCCCCGACCGAGTTTGGAAATCTATGTGAAAACAAGCTTTACGTTACAATGTACCTTTCCAGTTTATCCATCCATCATATGACGTCATAATCAACTACGTCACGTATAGGATGACGTCACAATCAATGCTGTTATAAATGACTTAGGTAAGTACGTTACGGACGCATAATTGGTGACGGACTATGCGTTGTTGTACGAATGTATGTCTTTAATATTTAATAAACATGCTGTTGAATATTTTGAAACTAATTTGACTGGGCGCTGTTGCTGCCATATAGCTACGGCACCCAGTCAAACTAGTTTAAAATTATTCAACAGCTTATCTGTATAGTTATCTGGAAATTGATAGTCAGGGAGCTCAGGGATCGAGCGATTTCAATTCTCAGCACGGGTGAGGTGTGGGTGGAGCTTAGCTAGAGATGGGCGGGGGCCTTGCTAAAACTGGAAATGTCCGTTTGTGAAATATTGGATACGCGATTTGTTTGGAACAACTGCAGACAAAGAGACAGTCGTGTTGATTGGCAATTTCAAAAGATGTTTGCTCTATGTCAAGTGATCACGGTAATGTCAATCTTAGCAGTTATCGTTTTTACACACACCACAAGATAACACAGATCACATGTGCATGCGTGTACGTGTTCCTGTGCATCGCGTGTGAGCGTGCGCGTGCGTTAGCGCATGTGCGCGCGTGTGTATACGGGCGTGGTATACACGCGTGTAGGGTAGCTGGCGCGCTCACATATGATACATGTGATAAATAAATAATTACCGTTTAGATTTTCACACACAGGCACAAAAGCGCAGCCTAAAGTGACGTCACAATTGTCGTTTTGCGGGTCACACGCGTGGCCAACAGGGCATGGATTCGGCTGAAGAGAAAGATAAATAAATGATGAACCTTAGGACATACTAGTCTCGTTTTTCATCCAACGCATTCGACCGTGTCTAGTGCAGTTCAGAGAATAAATCATATCATATACCATACCATACCATACCATACCATATCAATACTTAGTCCTAATTTTCAAAGCTGTAATATTAAAAAAATAATGAGGATTAGTAAAAATATTACTTTGTTACCGATATTTGTTATTATTGTACACTTTTCTTGGAACTCTGGTGCGCGGAAGAGTTTTCACTTTAGGCACCGAGACAATCTGAACATAAAGAGGAATCCAGTTTAATTATCAATCATGTGACGTCATAGGCAACTACATCATGTAGGCTGGCATCATATTCAATTACGCCATGAATGCCGCAATTTAGTCCGTCATAAACGCTTAATTGTCCGTCAAGTTGTACGAATTGTATGTCCATAGGCAGCAACAGCACCCAGTCAAATTAGTTTCAAAATATTCAACAGCTTACCTGTATAGCTTTCTGGAAATATAGATTCAGAGAGTGCCGGGCTCGATCGATCCCAATATGGACAAAGCGTGGGTGGAACCTAGTTAGAGATGGGCGGTGAATGGCTAAGATTGGATTCCTCTATTCTGAATTGTAGAAAGGTGGGATTATCAAGTATGAAGTTCGTCAATGAGATGCCTCATGGTATTATCAACTGACTTACGATTAGACAATGGACCTTTCCATTTTTAGTTATCACCACCGCCCCCATCTCTAACTAAGCTCCACCCACACTTCGCCGTGTTGGGATTGATCGATCCCCAAATGCCGGAATTATCAATTTCCATAAAAAATAAACAGGCAAGCCGTTGAATATTTTGTAAATAATTTGACTTGTTGCTGTTGCGCCCAGTCAAATTAGTTTCAAAATATTCAACAGCATATTTATTAAATGGTAAAGACATACAATTCATACAACAACGCATAACCCGTCTTCAAATATGCGTTCGTGACGTACTTATCGACTTCATTCGTCGTGATGTCATTCTACACGCCCCTTAGTTGATTATGACGTCATAGAATGGATTGATAATGTGGAAAGGTCTATTGACTCGCATATGTTATCATACGGCCACATAAATTATGTAGGCAAGGACAACACATTCTTTATAATTTAGTATAGAGATTACCATGCAGGTTTACAGGAAAGCTAATAAATAAGAAAACCTTAGATCACAAGCGACCTGGAGAGTTATGGATATTCATGACGTCGTAAGCCGCGCGCATGTTTCTATGTTAATACCCGACTCCTCATCCAACGTCTTCCCCGTGATAGTACTTGTACGACGGCTAAAAGGTCTGCGTTGTATGCGTTGTGCCATATATAGAATGAGATTATGCAAAGGAGTAATCAATACATTATTTTGTTAGAAAACCGTTAATTATTTTACCAACAGTTTTACTCAATGCTTTCTAATACAATTCATGAATCCATTTCCTCAGTCAATCATATGACGTCATAATCAACTACGTGACCCGTCGAATTATGACGTAATGAATGACTCGATATAGTTGGTCTTTGACACTTAATAGTTCGACACGTTGTACGAATTGTATGTCTTTACCATTACCATCAGCAGCGCCCAGTCAAGTTAGATTCAAAAGATTCAACGGCTTACCTGTATAGTTTTCTGGAAATCGATAGTCAGGGATTTCAGAGATCGATCGATCCCAACACGGACGAGGTGTGGGTGGAGCTTAGCTAGAGATAGGTGGGGCATGGGTAAAATTGGAAAGGTCGGTTATCTTCAAAATACTCAACAGTACGGTTTATTTTGTTCTGGAATCATGTTTTAAAGGGTTTTTACTGTAGTAAATAATATTTTGAATGAGCGAAACTGCGTTCAAATTGAAATTTACTAACTCTGTTAATAATTTCGATAGGATACGGGGAGGGGTTTACGATTATATTTGCCGTATATAGGCCCACAAATAGCTATACTACACGCTGCATCCTATTGAGCGTATTAGGTTATTGTTAAAACTGGAACGGCACACTAGAATTGATGACGTAGATAAAAGATGCGCTCACCTCACAGGGATTAGCGGCGCACGTGCACTGCGGGCATTGGTTCGTTGGGAACACATCGCCGTACGGACATCTTTGTGGACACTGGCTGATTCCACATGGAGCGACTGAAGTAACTGTAGCGACATAATGGCAATGAATGTTTCATGTAAATATTATTAAATTCTTTAAAATCAGATACATTAAATAACGCTATCATTCAATTTGTTAAATGTACGTTAGGATGATTAAAATGTTGCATAAAAATATGAAAAGCGTTAAAATAAACTCTAAATCCCATTGCAAAGATCTAGTATGCGTATTGCACACGCGATTGGGACAGCTTACCATTTACTCATTTGATACCTTGGTAGAGAAAAACAACATGGTGCTTCGGGACACAGGATGGACTTGAATCATTACTCCGGACAAATGACACATGCATATACCGACCTACACACGCGCGCGCACGCACATGCATGCAGGCAGGCCTAATACAACTTATTATTAATGGCGGAATAGTTAAGTTTTCGTGGTCAGATGATGATGGATTATTACATATATGATCGTATTACAACCCGCCCAATTGAACCGTCATATTTGTCCAAAAAGGTGTATGTCCATAATAACCCGGTTACACTGTAGTTGTTATGTATTTACCTCCGCAGAGCACTTCATGTGGACACCCTGTTGTGAAGCCGCAGTCGGAAGGCTGGGTTGAGCATTGCACGCCCAGAGCACTGGCGCAACTGTCAGTCTGCGAAATAGATCAAAGAGTTAAGTGACGATAACAGCAACGGAGGCGACGAGTACACCAGTGTTACTGTCCATCATCGTTTCCACTTGTTCACGCTGACCATCCCAGTTAAACCCATTCGGTTACTACAGCGGGATTTGGTTTATAAAACGGGATTCTGTACATTGCAACAACAGTGATTAGGTAAGTAAAGTTAAAATATTTTCAGCCTAGACTAAGCAAATATGAAACAGACTGCATCCTTTCTATGGTGTTTAAATTTTAGCTTCAAAATGTGTTCCAATAATGACGTGGTCCTGGATCTTATTTCGACAATAGTGAAGATTTCTCTCAGTTTTTAACTTTCGCTTCAAAAATCTTTCTACCAAAAGGTTGTTTTCAAGATATGCCATCAAGCACATATAGTTCAGTCTATTCCCTACACTTATTAGTCAGTGAGCCAAGGGGTCGGTCAGGCTCCCCCGGGGTGACGAATGCTCATAGTGATTTTTAGACAAGGTCTATACCTCTAGGGATAGAAAATGTGTGAGAGTATCAGACATGTGAAAACTGGTCGGCCAATCCTTGACTTTTAGTCTTGGTGCGGTGGTCCAGTGGAAAGATGCCTGGTTGCTGATGCTATGCGGAGTTGCAGAATGGCGGTTCGATACCCCGACCGGGAGATGGTGATCAACAAATGAAACTAATGGGTGCATCACTGTCGGCTAAGTTAGCACATGGAAATTGAAGCCACACGTTGCCAGTGCGTCAATAAAATAAAAATACATATACTGCCAGAGCCGTGCTGGAGTCAGAGTACAATAGGCGTAAAAGCCTAGGATTGAATTGTGGCGGGTGCATCCACAGATAGTCCCATATGAATCGTCAGTGTGTCAGTATATCAGACATGTGAAAACTGGTCGGCCAATCCTTGACTTTTAGTCTTGGTGCGGTGGTCCAGTGGAAAGATGCCTGGTTGCTGATGTCAACCTTTTTGACGTCGCTTAGGCCGGTCTTCTTCACTAAGCGAATGATTCGGCCGACTCTCTGAGGGTAGAGGTTCTCACTTAACCTAACAAATTACATCCTTCTGCAGCCGCATGAGGCCTTAAAACCACAAACCACCTAAGTCCGCTAAACTACTGTCTCACGCGGGATTGCCTAAAATCACTCAGTTTAGGCACATACAGAAAGCCCGCCGCTGGATTTCTCCTTAGCACATCGGATCAACCAGGCAGCAGCTACCAAAAGCTCGCAGCAAAGATTGTCTTCACCCATCCACTTCATTAAAGTAGATAAGTACATGTTGCCCCACCTTAAGCGGGATGTTTAGAATTATTTCATCATTATATGACTTATAGTCTAACGGGACGAATAGTGACAGATAGTGACATAACGACCACTGGGAATAACTTCTGCTGTCTCGCCCCATGTCTCTAAAGGACCCGTTCCACCAGAAAACACATGCACCAGAGAGACAGTACCCTCGCCGCCAGACTGGCGCTCCCACCTTTCGAGCAACGATCTTAGAGTTAGGGCAACATTTAGTCAGACGACGAAGATGCAAATTAGTCCTTTCGCCACCCCGTAGCAAACCTTCTCTGTCGATGGAAAACACCGCCTTGGAATAAGATCGCCCTCGCGACTCATCTCTCGCTTCCTCCCCATTACCGTCACATTACCGTCACACTAGTGCCAGAGAGAGGACCACCCTAAAAAGAATGTTGGCTCACACTTCGTATTCAATCCACCCACACACACACCTCCCTCGCCCCGCAGCTAACCCGACTGGACTTCACCCTCCGAACGTGCGCACCAAAAGCTACTATCGCCACCATGGATGGAACCACCGCCACCCCAACAACCACTGCCACCACCACGCCACCGCTTCTGCCGCCGTCGCCACCTGCTCTACAGCCGCCACTACAACCACCATCACCGCCACTACTGCCGCCTCAAGAACCATCGCAGCTGAACAGACTACTTCTGCCAGTGTGAACGTATACATCAGCACCCGTCTCATCTGGTCCGACTGAGGAGAAGACTATTATGCACCTCTGACACAGAAACGAGTACCGCCCGTCGAGATGGCTGCCTCTAACACCGAACTTCCGCCTCCACAGCGCAATGGCGGGGAAGAAGGCGAGACATCCATCGTCGAGCTGGGCCAAGCCAGCCGGACTCATCTGGTACAGGCACATCGCCATGTTGGAAATGTCCGACTAGACCCACACGTCTCCAAGGAGACGACTGGCCACTCCAGCCAGCAAACGATTGTGGAGTAGCCCTGGGAACGTGTCCAAGGGATGGTGTCGCAGGTACGGAGACCAGCCATCGAGATGGGGACAGGCGCGAGATGGCAGCCTCTCGGCCACGTATATATAATATTGCAGCTTCTCGCCATGTTGAAAACGAATCTACTAGTGTCAAAATGATTTGGATAGAGATTTACGGTCGATCAGAACTGTTATTGTATGTAATTTATCGGCCACCCAATACTGACGCCGATAAATGGCAAATCATTTCCGATAATAGAGAAAACGTCCGTGATTTAAACCCCGAATAAAACACATTTTGTTACTTGGGGCCAGCTAATATCAGAACCAATCCGCCCTGCCTCAAATACATTACTTGACCCAATTATAATCAACAACATTAGGTTAGCCAAAGATAGTGGCGCCATGGCACCATTTAGTACCGATCATACCCCAGTACATATAACCATAACATCTTGCATACCCAAACGGAAACCATACAAGCACCATATATGGGACTACGCAAAAGGCTGACTGGGTGAAATTTAGAGACCACCACGCTAACGCTCGCTCCATGGAATACCTTTCCAAACGAACCTGCTCTCGATAGCTGGTGCCAGACAATTACTCCAACTATTACTAATGCAGCCACTGCTAGATGATAAACGCTTGAAAATCTAGCAAAATCAGACACGAGATGAGAATTAGGAGGCATCTTCATAGAAATTCAATAAAAAATAAAAAATGGACCCACAGGTTCCAAAAAGTGGTGGAAGCTGAGTGAGTCTTTCTTGTTTGGCACTAACTCCAACTTTGGCGATATACACCCCCAACCCCCACTCCATCCCCACCCACCCCCTTGAAACGCGGCGATGGTTCATTTACTTATGACTTTACTGAAAAGGCGAATCTTTTAAACTACCATTTTTCAAGCATTGCGACAATTAATGAGTCATATGTGAACTTACCCCCTTTATCCCTATATACGGAAAACTTTTAAAATATGATCACAATAACGATTCCAGATGTTCTAGATATACTTTCTAAGCTGGATACCTCAAAGGCTGTTGGTCCCGACAAACTAAGCCCCAAACACTTGGTTATGAGTAATGAAGTTCTAGCTCCGATTTTAGCACATTTCTCTAATTACTCACTCATCAACCCAAACTTATGCTCGAACTACCGACCAATACCTCTCCTGAGTTGTCTTAGTAAAATCAGGGAAAGAAGTGCTTTTAAATACATTTATATCCACATTAGAGATAAGATCACTCCCCATCAGTCTGACTTTCTTCCCTTGCATGCTACAGTAAATCAAATGAACACATTATACCGATATCGTCAAAGCTCTAGATTACCAAAAAGACGGGTTGTTCTTATTATTCGACATTTCTAAAGCATTTGACCGAGTGTGGCATCGTTGACTCTTACAGAAGCTCGATCAATTTGGTATCTCTGGAAATCTACTTTCATGGTTTGAAAGTGGCCTTCATAATCGATATCAACGAGTAGTTATACATCGTCACGCATCTACTTTACTTCGCTTACATGCTAGTGTGTCACAGGCCTCTGTCCTTGGACCAATAGTTTTCTTATTATTTATTAATGATATGCCCGATGGCATACTAAATAACATCAGACTTTTTGCTGAAGATACGTGCCTCTATGTGATGTCTGATAACCTAGAAGCCCACGCTACAACTGTCGAACACGACCTGCAAGTCATGCCCCACTTAGATAACACATGGCTTGTCGAATTTAATGCTTCCAAAACAACCTCCTTATTTATTTCTCTACGCAGATATCGCCTTTCCAATAAACTTCAAAAATTCTGAAATAGTCACATCCACCCACCACAAACACCGTGATATTACGTTCAACAATAACTGCAAAGCCTCGCAAAAACTCTCATAGTCAATGCCCAGCTCAACCTTTCTCTTCTCAAGGGACTAAAACATATCTTAGACCGCGAATGTCTCGAAATTATGTACAAGAGCTTTATTAGGTCATCGCTGGAATATGCAGATGCTGTCTGTGATAACTTACCACAGTAATAGACGAGAAGACGTACACAAGCATGCTCTTAGGACAACTAGCGGAGTAACACGTAGTGCACACCCCGATGACTTGTATATAGAAACGGGGATAGAAACACTTGTCTACAGGCACGAAAATCACATACTAACAAAGTTTTACAAAATTGTCAATGGGATGACGTGTGAAGCCCTGACGTAATATCTTCCTCCACTGATACTAGCTCGTAATGCCACAATATCCACCACTCAAATTCCTACACCCCGGTTAGATGTCGGATGGAACTTTATCGTGAGTCGCTTTCCCCAGCAACAACACGTGCCTGGAACACTCTTCCAGGACCTATCAAAATGGCTAATACTTTACCAGAACACGAGTTGTAATTATATTTGAATGATGCATGGTCGAGTTCAACATATTTTGAAATATTTATCAAAATATTCCTGATATGAAGCTAAAGAGTGTTCGTTTCCCATATTTTCTACAGTGACCGGAAGTAAACCTATCGGCCATCTTGGATTCATATATATGAAACGTTTGAAAGCTTAAATATTGACGTCTATGACATGAAAAACAAATAGATCAAAGTTTATTTGATTAGAAATACTCAAGATTAAGCTGATATGTCTGATTTTTAGTATCTATGCGTGAGTGGTGGCTATTAGTTCAGTCATTATATGAAAAAAGTGGGTCAACCCACCACAAATTGCAACATAATTTATTTTTTCGCTATTCTTCTCAGAAAAGCAAAGAAAAGAACATATTAAAAGTCTTCCAAAATCGAAGTAGTGGAACAGTGCCTAATTTGCATAAATCCAAGATGACCGCCACAATATTTATAATTTCACATTTTTCATCTCATTTTTACTTCTAATCAAATTATCTGTAATGTTTAAAGGTGTTAAGCCACACTTAGGTAAGTGATACATATAAACAAAGCATAACACGTCCTGTATAATCTAAGGCGTGAAAAGCCCATAATTTACAGGAATCCAAGATTGCCACCATAATATTTGATATTACAGTTTTGACCTTATTTTCACTTCTATTCAAGCTTATTTTCAATGCTTAAAGGTGATGCACCATTACCATCTTTTAGCATTAAAATAGCTTGATTAGAATTTAAAAAGTTTTAAAACTATATAATGTCAAATATTGTGTTTGCCATCTTGGAGTTATACAAATTAAGCACTGTTAAATACCACTTGAATCTTTTTAGGCTTTGTGTGTGTTATTTGCTTTTCTGAGATAAACAGTGAAAAGAATTTCTGCTGTAGCGGGTCTGTTGTAATTTGTTGCAGTACATGTACATGTATGTGCTGTATGTCAGTTCGCATGTGAGACATTATGGGGTCACATGTGTTCTAACATTTGACAAGTCCCTTTGGGGGAAAGGCTCTAAGAATACAGGAGAGTGCAGCAGCAAATAATAAGATCGGGTCCATTGTACTGAGACTTGGTCGATACCATGCAAAACTGAGTTTCTTAGTCTTCTCATGAAATGTACCTCAACTGAATCTGACCAAATCACCACTAGCGAAATGGCAGATGTCACGCCAATGCCAGAAGTCCTTATTGCTGCAGGAGCACTGTATGATGATACAATGGATGAGTGAATCAAATTAGACAGCTTACAGAACTACAAGGTCCTGCAGGCCATCAGTCGGAAACTACTGGCAGGTAAAATGTCATGTAGAACCAATGCACAGCCAAGTTGTGGTTGCAATAGCTGAAAATGGTGACTATTTCCCAAACATTCATCAAAGCAGAGCGGACTGGTAATTGGCAGTTGCATTTGAAGACGATGCAGAAAATACCGCCATAGCTGGCAGCTACATGCAACGACAATTAGACCAAATCTGTTCACCTGTATTTGCATAACATGGAGAGCCTACTTGAGCAACATTCAGACGCGTACCAGTACTTTCAAAATGGCATGCGTGTTGGTAGAAGGTCTGACAGATATTGTACAGGATTATCACAGCACTTGCTTACAGAGCATGTCTTGATGAGGCGTATTAAAAGTACAGATGGGCTGACAAGAGGACGTGGGATGACGGAAACAATGAGATGTATGGTCGTCTACCAATGCCCACTGATAGGTGAACTTGACGATGTAGGAGCTGACATCAGTAAGCTACCTGACGAGTGAGCAACACAAAGAGGGGGCAGTCTCAAGGCTGGTGAAGGACATGGCTGATACACAGGGGATCTTTGCCTTTTGACCACCAGAAGTCCTTCTCTTGATAATGCAACACTAAACAGTATTGTGACTTGTGTGACAGCTCATGCCACAGTGAATGTTGAGTGTGCTACAGAATTCTGGAAGAAGATTATGAAAAAGATTTTGGCAAAAGCATTGCCAAATATCCATTCATGAAAAAAGACCAAGAGTTTACCCTAAGTAATAACTATGCAGTGAAATTAAGGGGTGAGGAGATACACATTGATCCGAAGCTTCTCTTTCAGAGGCTAGTGAATTGGAATATGCAATGCGAACCTGGAAGATGTATTTTATATTTCAGTATGAATTGTGCACTTACCCTCCTGCACTCTTCGGGAATATATATATATATATATATATATATATATATATATATATATATATATATATACAAATCCACTAGCACATACACCATCCTTTGGTGATGCAGATCGGAAGTTGATGGATGCAGATATGCCTGTATCGTCAGGGGATGTGCAATACATATGAAATGGTGTGCGACGTGCGTGCATGCCATTCCTGAACAGGATCTCATGGAATCGTGGTTCACCATATGAGATGATATGTCAGCAATACATCAAATATGTAAAAATCACTATGGTCAGCCAGTTCTAATGTTTGATGAATATTTGCATGGGTTAAGCAGAAATGGGAAAAATCAGCAATGAATGACATGGATGCGTTTTGTAGCAACTCTAGAATTATCAAGTTCTATAATTTTCAGTGGACGAAAATAAGACTTCCTTTCCAGCAATGAGAATAAACAAGGGTTCATAACGATGCTCGGTGCTACCCTAGAGCATCGTGGATGTCACATAGAACATGGTAACGCAGACGCTTATCTACTAATAATGCAGACTCTAATTGGCATTGATGAGAGGACGACTAAATCATAGTTCTTCATTGCAGATAACAGACATTCTGGTGTTACCCTGTTTCAACTCACAGCCCACGACACCTTATATCATCCCCGGTATAGCACGAAAAATTAATCACGATGCTGGAATATTGCTCTCCTGAGAAGCATACATAGCCGATAAATATGTAACTGTGTTTTTGTTCAGGTTATCCTTGGGTGCGACACGGCATCACACATATATGTATTGGGAAAGGACGTCGCATTGAAACTAATGCACACCAGTCAAGTGTTACAGAAACAGGCTGAAATATTTAGAAATACAAACAGCACAAAAACATGTCATAGCAGCAGGGGAGAATGTCATAGTCTCATTGTACAAAAGTCAGTCAGGTGACAAACTAGATTTCCTCAGAGTGCAACGCTTCCACCAAAAGGTAGGCAGTAGTACATCATGTGTGAAGCCAGACTGCGGTGCTCCTCCCAACATCAGCAGCTGCCAAATTCCACAGTATGTGCATCTACCAGTACATACAAGTGGGTGACACCTGGAGATCATATGAAACCAGAAGACTGCAGATGATATGAACATGATATACGTGTTCTGTCAAATATAGATAACAGACAAGGAAGCGGCAGCCCCAATAGGACTGCTGGAGGTTGTTACGCGTCACTCTAATATGGGATGTACGAACAGACGATGTTTTTGCAGTAATAGTGGGCTAGATTGCTCTACTGGGTGTGGTCAGTGCAATTCTGTATATATTAATGTGTCAAATGAGCAAGATTATCAAACATATGAGGCATAAATCATTGTCAAAGATTATGTTAAATTATAGTCAACGGATCTGTGATGTAACAGTTATCATGGTAAGACTCAATGCATAAGTTATGGTCGCCTGGTCCTCGTCACTAGGCAAGAATAGGCCTAAATCCTAATTATCCATCATGTTTGCCCATACAGACAATGCCATACACTATTCCAGAGTAATTTATGGTCGTCTGCTCCTCGTCACTAGGACATAATATGCCTATATCATAGTTATCCGTGCGGATAATATTAATATACACTTTACGATCTGCTGTCAATTAGGAACGTCGTGGTTCCACAGAAAAACAATACAATCAGCCTTTTCTATAACTGATGCACTTTAGGCCTTAAATTAAGTGGTCGCCAAAGAAATGCAGTCGCTTAATACAGCTCCTTTGCGTTCTTGAATCGCTTATTATTGCACGATCATCGCGGTGGTGGCTATGTGTAGGCCGACTTATACGAATCGTAACGTTCATGTTAGATTGTAAAGATGTGTTTGGATATAATGCAATCCGTGCGGTTTATTGTTAGAAGTTCCAAAATCAAAATAAAACAGTGAATAGTCAAACCTGTCTATAAAAGGCACTGTATGTGCAATCATAGTGCTCTCTTAAACACAGGTTGCCCCTTAATACACATCAATTACGGACAATTACTGGCAGTTCTTTAAGATGTCTGGTCTTGTGACCACACTTTAAAAAGCTGCCATCTTTTGGTCCCTAAAAGTACTGCCCGATAAGGATAAGTCTGCATAGAAGTCAATGTTCTACAAATGTTAGTCATTCCTGTTTATTTCTCTACCATTAAAGTATATGGTTAATGTCTCAATGATTAAGGTTCGTGAAAATATATTCAAACATTCAGAGTTAATGTAAATGTGTACGGCAAAATAGTTCAAATCAGGATTTTATTGGCAGCCGGTTTGAGTTTAAAAAAATAAAATACATGTATTTCTGCTGCAGTCATTTTGTATTATCAATATTTCATATGACATATAGTATACTAGCATCTTGAAAGAATGGACAAGTTTGGCTAGAAGGCAATAAATGGTCACAACTGTCGAATTCTAACATTGGGACCGCCATATTGGTGTTATGCAAATTAGGAATTGTTCAGCTAGTTGACCACTTGATAAAGTTAGAATGGTATATATAAATATATCCCTTACTTGTACTAAAGATCATGTTTTAACACGTTTAAGCATTAAAATAGCTTGATTGGAAGTGAAATTAGAACAAAACGATGTAATCACAAATACGGTGGCGGCCAACTTGGAATTATGCAAATTAGGTACTGTTCCACTACTTCAATTTTGGAATACTTTTAATATGTTCTTTTATTTGCTTTTCTGAGATGAATGGTGATAAAATAAATTCTGTTGCAATTTGTGGTGGGTCATTTCAAATATTGACTGGACTAGGCCTATATCTTGACAGTCATCTTGAACTCCTCAGATTCCCCAAGGGTGGCAGAATGGTACACACTGGATCATAATTCTACACTCCTCGAAGGTTTAAAATAAGCTAAAATGTATTAGGCACCAGTAAACCTTTGGTTCATCTCCCACCAGACTAATATATCCTTACTGTGCTGACCTTTCGTGTTCATATGATACACACCGTCAGATATATCGAGTACTTACGGAACACGGATTAATGGCGCAGTCACACCGCGGACATCCAGAGCTATAAAATCCGAAAGCGCAGATTTTGTTGCAGGTCGCCTCACACGGGGTGGTCCATTGTACAGCGCTTGCTACGACATAAGATACAGAAAATTACCATTTCCAGTTTATTCATCCAACATATGGCGTCATAATCAACTACATGACGTGTAGGATGACGTCATAATTAATTGCGAGATACCACGTGGGGTGGTGTGTGTCGTGGTGGGGGTTTCCTGCTGTGCGGTAGGTGGTAATGGGTGGATAGCGCGTGATGGTGGAAAATATATTGCGGTATATATCATCTACCGCGTGATACGCATCAAATGAAATGATGATTTTGATAGGATACGTCTAATTTGTGTTGGCATAGGCATTATCTCAACCAATCGCAGACAATTTCTTGAGTCAACTTAACCGTTTAATGGTCAAGTTCGTAAAAAACGGTATCTTTAGTGATCTTGAGAATTGTCCATTTACAGGCTAAGGGAAGAATATTTTTGAAAATATACCACTGGAATGACTAGATTCAGTCATTCCAGTGGTTAATTTTCAATAATACTCTTCCTGATCTGCAATTGGTCACTAGCTAAGCAGAAATTAAAATTTTCTTGAGCATTACACTTTTGATGGATGCCCATTTAAAGGATAACAGAAATCTATATTTTTGTAAATGTTCGTTATTTTGGTTGCAAAAATCAAAATATCCTTGAAAAGTATTGGCAAGTAAATGGTTAATTGAAATACAAAGTAATTTGTGTGCTTTAATGTGCTGTTGACACATGAGTGGTTAAAAGTTGAATACCTACATATTAATGTGCTGTTGACACATGAGTGGTTAAAAGTTGAATACCTACATGTTAATGTGCTGTTGACACATGAGTGGTTAAAAGTTGAATACCTACATATTAAGGCGAACATATTCCTACAGCAAATGTTCTGCAATATCAACAATGAAAATTTTTTTAAGGAATTTTCTTTCAAAGACTTCTGAGCATAGCCTGCACTATGTACACCTACTATTTCTGAAATTGTGATACATCTGTTGTTGTTCTATGATAAATGTCTCATTTAACAAGCTTGCAGAAACGTTAAGAATGTCAAAGAATGACATTTTAAGGGAATAACATCAACACTATCAACGACGAAAACAAAAAACCTCCCAACAAAACAACAACAACAACAACAACAACAACAACAACAACAACAACAACAACAACAACAACAACAATAACAACAACGACAACAACTAGAACAACAACAACAACAACAAGAGCAGCAGCAGCAGCAACAACAACAACAACAACAACAACAACAACAACAACAACACTACTACTACTACTACTACTACTACTACTACTGCTGTTGCTGCTGCTACTACTGCTACTGCTGCTACTACTACCATTACTATTGCCAACAACAACGACAATGACGAATAACGACGACGACGACGGCAACCGCAACAACAGCATCACCAATTGTCTATTGCATCTTGCGTTTATATCTGTGGGCTTAAATCAAAGCTACATTTTCCAGAATTCCAAAGTTTTATAAATGCCCGCAACATCATTTGTTTAAATGCAATACAATTAAGCGAACGGAACAAGTACGCACACGACACTACA
>CM067373.1:127045811-127213311 GCA_034401795.1 Chaetoderma sp. LZ-2023a | reverse complement strand
GCATCTCGTCCGAAACCGTTGGACGGAATTCAACCAAATTTGGTATGTGCGTTACCCATATCAATGTGGGGTGGATAGTACATTTACATTTGATCCCCCCGCCGGGGTGCGGGATGGGGTTAAAAGGTCATGAAATTGATTGTAATACAACTCCACAAAACGACTTTTATATTTGGCTCCGCCCCCGGGGTGGGTTGTGGCTGTGTCGAAAGTTCAAAGCGGTGAACGTGGGGGATTTGCGATGACGCGTCATCGACCGATCAATCTAGTTAACGTTATGTAGGCCATATTTGCTTCGATAGTAAGCAAACTTACTTAATTAACTATGGTAAATTGCCACCTCAGCACACCAACCGTGTACGTGCATGTGTAACAGTACTAACCACCACGTACGCGCATACACACACGCACACGCACACACGCGCACGCGCACGCGCACACGCACACGCACACGCACACGCACACGCACACGCACACGCACACGCACACGCACACGCACACGCACACACGTACACGTGTACGAGCATGACTGAAATTTTCACAATCAACTTTTGTCAAAAAATTATATCGTGACAAGGTATTATTTTAATTTATTTTAATAATAGGCAGTTAATTAA
Source organism: Chaetoderma sp. LZ-2023a (assembly GCA_034401795.1). NCBI lineage: Eukaryota > Metazoa > Mollusca > Caudofoveata > Chaetodermatida > Chaetodermatidae > Chaetoderma > Chaetoderma sp. LZ-2023a. The sequence continues at coordinate 127,212,694 of CM067373.1, read as the reverse complement.
CGACAATCTACATTAAAATATGTCAATCAGATAGATTTTTATCACTGTTTTTTTATGGCAAGGAGTTGACCTCTAACAGCTTTTGAACAAACCTGTTTATATGGGAATGCGAGCGATACAAATATTCAATCGTGATTATTATGCTAGTATCCTGTCAAAAAATGTGACATTAGCGCTTAAAACACAAAAGGCCTAATCTAAAACTCATCTTTAAAATATAATACATATTTTGTTGAATATTTTGTGTAATTTGACCGGCAGCTGTTTCTGCCTAAGGCAGCAACAGCTTTCTGTTAAAGGTTTTTGAAAAATATTCGTAACATTACCTGTATATTTACTATAAAATTGAGATTCTAGAACGATCAAGGTTTAAGGGGTTAATAGATTTTAATTTGAAGCGTAGTTTAACTTGAATAATTTCAATTATGAACTCGCTAAAGCTATTTGACCGTTGCCGTTGCAGTGTTCAGTGATGGCGGTTTGTTATGGGTATAGATCTTCCTTTCTAGCGGAAAGGCTGAATTGTACATGCCTTAATCCTTTCATGGCGGCTAAAACAGACCTCACAGCAGTGGTCTTGAGGAATGCCCATTTACAGACCAAAATAAATCGACTTTTGAAAATTTACAACTGGATTGATTAGCTCGATACCCGAGTCAGTCATTCCAGTTGTAAATTTTCAAAAATAGTTCTTGCTTCGCCTGCGAATGAACATTCAATAAGCAAATAGTGTGTGTGCTTTTCTTGACGAAATGTTGCTATTAAAGGGTTAACAAAACACCACTGCGGACTGATGCAACAACAACAGTTTCGCAAAGGCTTATTGCAACGATGTTTCCAAATGAAGTTGAATGGTGGATAGTATAACAAATGATTTCTTTCAGGAAAATAAGTTTGTGGGACACAGCGCGCGAGCGCACGTTTTGTTTCTTCCAGTGCTGGTAAATACAGACAAATCATTAATTTAAACTATAACTTGTTTATTACAAATTGCAAAGGTATAAATATATTTATTTATAAAGACTAAATATGTCTGTTATCCTCACAATGCATCAGAATAGTGAATCGCTAAATCACATAGCTACTCAGACTACGCGGGCTCGACTTGAATGGGATCGAGGTTGCACTCTAAACAACGAAATGGGAAACATTTCACAAATATTGCTGATTCTACAAATAAATACAGCACACAATTATATATTGATATAATATAAAAAAGATATAGCTAAAAGATTTGTTCTCATACGTGGATGAAAAAAATCCGAATATTTGACAAGATGTACAGAAATCCGGAGACCTGTTAAAAATCCGTATTTTCGGATAAATCCGGGGAGATGGACGCCCTGCGACTTGAAGCTGTTACTGCCTATTTACTTTCAGAGGCCAGATAGAATTATCCAGCATGCCCATTGGATGAATCCACTTTTAGCTAAGTCTCATCCGTCTCTAGCAAAGCTACGCGCATGCTTTGCGCGTCTTGGGGTCGATCGAACTCTGAAATCCGCGAATCTGAATTTCAAGAAAACTAAACAGGCAAGCTGTTCAATATATTGAAACTAAATTGGTTTAAGGGGTTAATGGATTTTAATATTCAACAGCAAGTTTATTAACTAGCAAAAACATACAATTTGTACAACTGAAGGACCATTAAAAATTCATGACGGTCTTCGATACGCCATTCACTACGTATTTGATTGTGACGCCTGCCTACACGTGACGCAATTGATTATGACATCATATACTTGAGTGGCAGATTGGATTCATCAATTTTATAACGAATTCTCGCAATATTCCACCCAAATGATAGCAACATCAACGAACAGACCTGGCCTTACGACCATTCACTTCAAGATAGACAATCGGGCACAAGAGACGTCCGGCAACAGTAACTGACAGCGACCTTCAAAGAAATGTTTGACTGGCCAACTTAGTGATTGATTGAGCAGGAGATGATGAACGCAGAAAAAGAAGACGAATAAGAAGAGGAGAAAGAAGGCGAGGAAGAAGAGGAAGAAGAGGAAGAAAACGAAAAAGATGGCCCAAATATATTACAACAAATTGTCTCAATCGACAGTCATGACACCGAGGTCGATTTTGAGGATACGTGCTCAGTTATTGTAAAAAATAAATGTATTCAAGATTGTCTTTTTATGTCAGTAATCGATTAAAAATTTTAACATATTTCTATAGGCATCTTGACTATACCAGACATTTATGATTTCTAACGTTTTCAATCACCCAGAGACCAACGGACGGATTTTCATCTGCCACTCACATATCTGCCGTCATAATCTATCACGCTACTATGACGTATCTCCGCCACGAAGTCGAAAAGTCAGTCACGAAAGTGTATGTGAATGAATTGTATGTCTTTGATTAATTTACAATTTTGTTGAATATTTTGAAACCGATTTGATGGGAGCTGCTGCTGCCATAGGCGGTAACAGCTCCACCTTTCCGTGAAAATATACAGGTAAGCTGTTGAATATTTTGAAACTAATTTAATATTCAACAGCATGTTTATTCTAATAGTAAAGACATACAATTCGTACAACAACGCTTAGTGCGTCATCAATAGACCTTTCCAGTTTTAGCTATGTCCCGCCCACCTCTAGCTAAGCTCCACCCATACTTCGCCGTGTTGGGATTGAACGATCCCCGAATGCCCTGACTATCAATTTCCTGGTGTCATTCTATACGTCACGTAGAAGAAATATGACGCCATACGATATTCATGACGTAATTGATTATGACGTCATCCTGCACGTCACGTAGTTGATTATGACGTAATAGGATTAACTGAGAAACTAGATTTGCTTAACCATTAACTTTTAAATGTTCAAGTCAGTAAGAACAGCCCATGCAATGGTTTTGAGTACCGTCATATATATTTGCATGACAACAGAAAGATATTTTTTGTAAATTCTAACGATAAATTTACAAAAAATAATAATCACTTTTCCTGCAAATGGAGGTTCAAGGAGCAAAAATTAAAATTTTCTCTAAGAATCATGACCCTGAATGCCCTGACTATCAATTTCTTGACAACTATACAGTTAAGTTGTTGAATATTTTGTAACTAATTTGACTGGGCGCTGTTGTTGCCTATGCAACAGAATATTTATTATATAGAAGCCATACAATTCGTGCAATAACGCATAGTCGGTCTTCAGCTATGCGTTTGTGACGTACTTATATACGGCATTCATGACGTTATTGATTGTGATGTCATTCTATGCGTCACGTAGTTGATTATGACGTCATACGCTATTCATTGCGTGCTTGGTTATGACCCCCATCCTACACGTCACGCAGTTGATTATGACGTAATATGATTGACTGAGCAAATGGATTCTTCAATTGAAACAGAACTTTGGCAAAATAACCAGATTTTCACGATGGAAATATAGGGCTCATCCAGAACGCTGACAATCGCGGCAGGAATCTCTCACATCCAAGGCCCGATGAATGATTACACAGAATTGAATCAATCAGTCAAAGCTACGAATAGAGAACCAGATGATATCTATTGCGTACGATTTAAAAGCATTCGACAACAGGAACCAGCACTAAATGGGTCCAAAAAGGCCCAGGCCTCATTTATAAGTCGAACTTCTCTTGTGCCGTGCCAGCTAAATCTGCCTGAGTCCACTATATAAATCAACCAGTCTTCATTAGCGCGGCGCGACAGAAAGTTCGACTTATAAAACTGGCCTAAGCTTCAATTAAAGCCTATAACGGCCTAGCCAACCACAATGACCTCTGCGGTGGTCATGATGAATGTCTATTTGTATGCCAAGTGAAGACTATTCTTAATGCACCACTGAATTTGTACGCTAGACAGTCATTCTGGGGGTAAAATCTCAAAGATTATCCTCCTATGGCCCGCAACTGGACACTGATTAAACACAAAATTGGGAATTGCTTAACGATTGACCTTTAAATGTTCAGTAATAACAGCCTATGCAATGGTTTTGAGTACCATCATATCCATTTGCATGGCAACAGAAAGATATTTCGTTTGTAAATATTAATGATAAATTTACAAAAAATAGTAATCTCTTGTCCTACAAATGGATGTTTACTGAATAAAAATTAAAATTTTCCAGACGAATCATGACTATCAATGTGTTGATTAATATCAGTGGTATTTTAGCCATTTGATGGGATGATGGCACGACAAGGGTTAAACATGTTTTAGTCCTTTTGAAATAATATGGCATAATGATAGACTTTCTTAAATATAGGAATCTCGTTTCAGCTATGCCCCGCCCATCTCTAGCTAAGCCCCACCCACACTTCGCCCGTGTTGGGATCGATCGACCTATGTACTCTCTGAATCTCAATCGCCAGAAAACTATACAGGTAAGCTGTTGAATATTTTGAAACTACTTTGACTGTGTGCTGTTGCTGCCTATGGCAGCAACAGCGCCCAATCAAAGTAGTTTCAAAATATTCAACAGCATGTTTATTAAATAGAAAAGATACATGAAATTCTCGTGAATTCATAGTAGTCCTGCAGCTTTAGGCAGCTTAGAAGCGGCCACCCCAACCGAAACATTGCAGAAACAGAATATACACAATCTGAAAGAAAATGTTAATTTACTCATTGATTGAACCAATTATTTTGCTATTTAATATTATGTTATTGGTAGAAAACCAATAAATAGATATTAATATCTAACACAGTTACGTTTAAGGTCTTAAAATATATAAAATTAATACTTTAATGCCTAAATGGCTAAAATCAATGTGATGAAATTTAGCCTATGCACGCTATAGAAGGGTGGCTGCATATGACCCAGCGGGACACCCTGTGTGACGTCAGTTTTATTGTTGAATCTCGAAAGACAGCCTTAGTGGAGTCCAAAGTCACTTGTTGACACTTTCACAAATTGTCAATTATGGCCGCCATCTTGAATTCAGAATTTCCGCCATTTAAATGCCTGAATTGTTTTCGCATGTAATAAATAAGAATTCCGTTTTATAACAATGCATAAAAATCAAATATATTTTGCTAACTTGTTTTAAAAATATATTCTAGTTTCTTCCACCATTCACATTGGTATTACATATCTATTTATAGCCTATTTTTGAAATCAAAATGGCCGTCATCGTGATATAGGACATCAATCACTGAGCATATGCATAAGAGAATATGCATCTAAACGAGGACATTAATATCACTCAATTACTTCGATGAATCAGCCAAACAATCGATTTATACTAGGAACAAAAGTAGTCATAGATCAATGCTGTTGGTATGTAGGGTAATATAATTGTCAGTATTACGAAGTACCAATGTATGAAAGATACTGTATAAGCTTTAAACAGTACAATAAAATTTGCCAATAATGAACACTTTATGGACCATCAATGAGTGATCAATAAGACATGTTTGTTTAGTAAAATCAATTTACCATAGTAAATAGCTAGACGTTCGACCATTTTAAAAGAACCATCATCTGGTGTGCAATCAGAAGCAGATGTCCGCTATAGACGGTTCGCTATAGACGGTTTCACTTAACTCTGTCTTATGAATGCGACTCTTTATGCTAAATGAGCAACTGTAAAACCAGACGGCCTTCTGCATTGTTGTTGACATATAATTTCGAAGCCAGAACTCAATATATTTATGGCACTGCAAGTCCATGCAGGTTTGAATAATTTGATCCATATCATGTTCATCCTATTTCATTCAGGGAAAACTCAGGTCACTATGAGCGGACCCCTCTCATTAATATTGTTACCAGCCTGCTCATGGCAATTAAGAGCCACCCTGCATCGAATATGCTGTGACAATATCAACCTATCAACTGCTTCCCAGTGAATCTTGAGAGGGATTTGTTCTGCTATTTTCACGATGATGCTGTGTTTATATTATTCTGTGTAACAGTAATGCTTTCTGAACTTCCACGTACTATTTAGGAAATAATCATGAACGCTCATAGTACCATTCTGATAATTGCTTCGTACAGATGATTCATAATCCTCAATCATCTGTTGTAATGTTTACAATTAAAGACAGCGTCAACAGATCCAGCAGAAAGCATACCAGATTCTATCATGAGATCTCACAATCCAGAAATATCAAATCGTATACCATTTACAGATGCAAAGTTCACTATGATGTGAAAGCCACCCCTGGGCACAATAACCTTCGAAAGTAAGTATTTCTTCTTACAGAGTACTTCCACCATTTTGCAAAATATTGCATGATCATTGACTACCATTATAAAATCAAGGTTGAGTGTTTTGCGGATTTTGCAACATTCTGCTCAAGATTAAGCAGATGATTAACATCTCTGTTACTGGAACTTGGTCTACTAATGCTCTGTCGCAGATTACAGATGTATTATGGTTCAAGTATGTCCATGAGGCAACTGTTTTTCAGAAGACGGAACTAAAACTACTATTACAATTGAAGAATCTTGCAATATAGATTACAAAATTCTTGTCCTTCTAGTGTTGAAATTCGTTATTATTATAAATAGATGGTGTTCCTGTATCTAAAGCCGTGTTGGAGAAATGCTTTGACCAGCTTAGTAAGGCTGAATGCCACTTTGGCATGATCTAAGGCTGCGCTGTTTTGGATGAGCAATGGATAGTTCGTCAGTCTTTCGTATACTAGAATGATTGTGATGAATTATACAACCACTAGTATTATGGGCGGGGCCACCGCCAGTAAATGTCTATTCATTGATATCCGTGTTATCAAATGCAATGATAAGTGGCATACTTGGTGATAATGACTCCGGGCCTAAACTCTCTGTACTGCTCGCTTTGTATCCACATGTTTTTCTGCTTCTCCGATGATTTCATTAGATACACGATGACCAAATCCGTAAAGCACGTGTACAATTTCCGCGGAACCTGTAATCTGCCTAACTGTCCAAGGTAAAATACTAAATCCTTTGGCGTAGAAATATTTCCATTTGATGCACGAAATATAATATCTTGTCCAAGACTAAAGATCCTTCTGTGTAGCACCTGCCCATCTGCTACTCTAGCAGTCGCATTAGCAGTTTTGCTTGATGTTGCAGACCAAACCCATGCCAGCCAATTGCACAGTAATAGGAAACAATTACTAATAGATTCACATATGTTATCTGCTTCTGACGGTCACGCACTTGACGATTCTGTTTTAAGAAGGCCCTCTCGTATACGTTTGCACCCTTAATATAGTTGTAGAAAAGGATCATCCGCAATTTGCCATATGACCCTACATTCAATTAATTTAACATTTGTTGAATATCTGCTATCATTATCATCATAATCATCATCATCATCATCATCATCATCATCATCATCATCATCATCATCATTTATTTCAAGTGGCAGACTAGCTTGTCATTCACGTGCTGTTGTACATGGCTGATCATAATTTTGCAACGCATATGCAATTACCATCACCTCCATTTTCAGGCAGTTATACACAAAATTGTTATAAGTCGGGCCTGCAGTTTGTTGTATGAGTCATTCTCATACCCAAAGTTTGTAGGATCTGGCAAATCCTCAAATACTTTATAATCCTGTTCTCCGATCATGAGCTGGTAAGCTACACGGAGTAAATGGAGAATGACTATCCTCACTAAGTGCTAGCCTCTTTCCAACAAACTCAGTGTTTTTGGGCTTTAGCCATTTTGCACCTCAGAGCATTCAACAGTTTTAGATCAAAAGGTAAAAAATCGAGGTCACGGAGTCACCTAAAGCATCTAGATAATACACACTTTTATCCATAAATTGGGTACGCAAGTAGATGCCATTCTAGTCCCATATATTTTGGATCATGGTACTATGGCAAATAATGGTTTAATTATTTTAATTTGTTAGACTTTCTCACGATGGCATCATGCAGTTTAGGAATCCTGAAATCAAAAGTTTTAATTTGATATGTGACACTGTTTGGTAATGTTTCGGTTGGGGTAGCCTGAAAAATATGTCACGTATGGTTTTTTTTTTAGAATTATAGGTGGGTAGGTGCGTTTAATTTAAACAAGTACTGATTGTTAAAGGTCATATTTGGAGAAATCCCTATTATGTACAATTTTGCAAGTATTTAAGGCATTCTTATATACTAATTAATAACAAACCAGCTGTATGTGTCTAACATTCACCAAATAGATAATATTAAGCCGCGAAGTCGGCGTATGATCGAATACACGAAATTACGTGATGACTTACCTCCCTTGATTTTGAGCTCTTCAGCGTCAATAATGACGTAATAGTGGAACAAGCTATTATACCGTAACGTTGAATACATGCAGCTTCGTTCAACTTCAGCAGGAAATACGTACAGTTTGGTTGCATTTTTCCGATCAGGCAAAGATAAAAATAGCTTTTTCAGGTCTTATGCCAATAAAAATAATAGAAAGTTATATGTTGATTGATTTTAACCCTAAATAAACAACTGGCCATAGCGTCTAATGCACGCTAGCGGAATGACAGTTTTTGTAGCTGAATTAAATACATGTGCATACATAAAACAGACACACGTAGGTCAGCTAGATCTTTCTAATCTGTCTAAAACAAAAATTGTGTGAGATCTCAAGGCATTGTCTTTAATTCTGACATTTTTGCTGCGGCTACGTAGGCTACATGGTTTAGGCCTACAGGGTGTGTGTGTGTAGTTAGAATCACGCAAAAACGGCAACCGTAGCGGTGCTAGCGGAAAACCAATGCTGCAGATTTTTCTCGGTTCTATGTTGATTTTTGATTTAAACATATTTTATTGTAACAATTGCACAATGGGATCGGGCACAAGTTCTTACAACTTAGATTTGCCCTCTCCCTACAGAATTATTATAAGCAGTCAATGATTGAGAATACTAAAACTATGTGAGAGAGAAACAATAAATTAAGAGGTGTGTGTGTGTGTGAGAGAGAGAGAGAGAGAGAGAGAGAGAGAGAGAGAGAGAGAGAGAGAGAGAAAGAGATGTAGGGGAGAAAAACGATGTAAACAGATTAAAAAAGAATAGGAAAGAAAAGAACAGCTCCTTCAAACACTTTCATTGTCGGATAGCAGTTAGCCATTAACATAATAGATTAAACAATACGAATAATTGAATTAACAGACCATATTCATGGTCATTCCATACCGTCGTCATTTACCCCCATTTACCCACCCCAACCCTTCCTCTCAACTCCCACCGTGCTTTCACCAGGTCTTCTCTTCTCGTTTCTTACACGAAACAAAACAAAACAGAAACGAGAAATGAGACCCAGTCACCTCCATCCCCGCCCACCCCACACATTCAAAATGGCTCCACTCCTGTGTATTTAGGTAAATCTGAACTTTTAACCTTCTCATAACTTGGAACGAAAAGTTTGAGTAGATTAACGGTTTAGCGATTATCCCCTCTCCTGTCGTCATCGTCGTCGTCGTCATCGTCATCGTCGTCTGCGGCATCGCATTATCGTGGATGGCCCGAGGATGGTTTTATGTTTCCAGGCATGTTTGAGAACACGATTGCTTCAATGACAATTTTGGCTCGATAGAAATGTGCGTGAACAAAATTAGCCTGTAAATGACAAGGTAATTTAATGTACAAGTGTGTGAGTTTTTAAAGCTTAGCATATACATACTCATTATTTTCGAGACCAACTGTTTGTAGGTTTTATCAGACACACGTCTGGTTTTACCTAACATGCATAGGCCTGTGTTACTAGTAAGATTACAGTTGAATACGTGAAGAAAAATAATCGATATTACATGACCGTAGCAATGGTTGGATGGTGGGGTGGGGTGGGGCGTGGTGGGGGTGGGAGGTGTAGGGGGTGGTGGGTGGTGGGGTGGTGGCTGCCAGTTGGGGAATCGACGGGCCTGCATATTTTCACGTTGATGCAAAGCATATCATTTTGAGAAATTACCACTGGGCTTATTGAAAATCACCACCGGGCGATAAAACAAGCATTCCGTGTGATGGAAGCACATAGATAGTAGCAGATGAACGAATTCATAGGAAGACTGACATATCGGTTATCAATCGTCCCTCTTTCAGTTCATGCGGACGTCAATGAAAGATTATAGTAAACAAACAATTTTGACAGTCTTCGACGCGTAAGCTATCCAACGTAAATTTGTGCACTGTTAATAAACGTAGGCCTATCTAAATATGACAATTTAATTCATCTTACCCACCTGTTATAAATTATCATTGTCACGTTTTTTGCGCATCTTCACTCATATATGTGCGTTTTCAGTATACGCGACAATTGTACACACTCAGGGCCAGCATTTGTCTCTAGTACGTACACCTACATATTACTCCAGTAAAGGCGTTGGAGAGTGTGTCGTTATGCGTAAATTTATACGTTAGCTACATTACACTCAAAGAATCCTCGCCCACATACATATAGGATACGCACGCATGTGTAGCCTGTAGGCATATGTTTAGAATGACAGGAAACATAAGTGGCAATGTGTAGCCCAGACCACAGGTCTTTTTGGCATAATCTTGCAACTGAATGCAGGGTTATTTGCTTGTTCAAGTAGGTTAATCACGTAGCCTATGAGAAGTCCACCCCCCCCCCCCCACCACCACCCCACCCCCACCCCTCCCCACCCGGTCACTCATTGCTTATATCCCTAAATGATAATGTAATCAATGCTTGTTAAAATTGATGTTTTAGATTGTCACAAATAGTGTGGCTTAAGTCCACAGGAGATTTAATTATATAGGCCTATGAAGTGTATCTAATATGGGCCTAGCTTTCTCCAGTCTTAGACTTAAACAAATCAATTGATTGCGATACCTTAGGCAAATTCGTAAATTCGGATCTACCGGTGGATTGCATTTGATTAGTGTGTGTGAGCATGCTTACATGCTTGCATGTATGTGGTGGGTGGGGGTGGGGGGGGGGTGGTGGCGGGGATAGAGATACATCTGGAAAATCATGACAGATTCTGCTGAATTATAGGCGCAGTTTGGATACAAAATAGATATGTTGTTTATCAAATGGAATGCAGAAAATGATTTCGCATAGCATCAGAATTTTCAGGGAGAAGAACCAGCCCACCCATATCTCCCCAAACGGCCATTAGGAGGGGACACGCCCTCACTCACAGACCCTCTCCAATATTGGACTAACTCAATAATAAAATCCTAGATCTGTGCTTGACGGCCATCCCGCCAATACTGGATGTAGCAAGATATAGTGTCGTAAAACTACAGTATCTACAGAATCACACTGAGATATTTTCTCGAAGCAGATCTCATCTAAAATGGGGGTTTTCGTGACAGAGATATTCATATTTAAATATGGCATCGGCGCTATTATAAACTTCTTCTGACTAATGTCTACCGGGAATATCATTGAGATCATTGCCTATTTCAAAATTCATTGCTAAATACAATAGAATGAAAAAGTTACCCTGGTTAAACAGTGTTGCCTGCATTAGCTTTGCTGAGTGGTTGTTCCACTATGACGTCACAGCTGCTTGGAATTCAAGGGAGGTAATTCATGACGCGATATTCTAAAGCTATGTACTTTATCGGCAATAAATAAAAAAATATGCTGTGTATTAGCAAATTGATAAGAGAGAGAGCTACATGATATGGAAGGACTGGATATATTATAATGCCTTAAAATACACTCTCCATATATGACTTTTAACTGTATTAAAGATGCAGAGTGTATTAGGCAGCTATCATTATATATCGTGCGTTGTTAATATTAATATCTTTCTCTTCAGTTTATCTATATGAAAATCGCGAGAATGAAATGTCTTCAATAATAAAAAGGCTATGATTTAATATTTTAACTCTTGAAAGGCCAGTAATAAGACAATAATAACATAGGAAAGGGGTTGAATATATTGAAACTAATTCGACCGATTGCTGTTATAGCTACCAAAGGTTCTAAGTTAAATTAGTTCAAAATATTGAACAGAATGTTCCATAAAATTCAAAGGAATTTGTTGCTTTTGGTCTGATTGAGTTAAAAGGTTAATATTACCACCACTCGATTTTAATTAAAATGACCTATTGGTACAAGTCTCCACATCCTCTTATGCCCGGACGGGCATTGTCTGATATCCGCCACCCCGGGCTAATGAGAAATGTCGGTCATGTTGTACTCTTTAGCAGAGGCCGGTTTTGGCCGGTTTCGTTATGAACGGGTTAAATATAGTCACCTCACAGCATCCATGTACGCGTAAACCATAGATGCGTACATACGCATTTGTACATATGCTAAGAAATAAATACATATTCTCTGTGCGCATGTATGCATACCGCCCGTTCACCCACCTGCCCGTCCGCTGACCCATCAGCCTGCCTGATCACCAACACACCCGCCCACCTGTCTCCACACATGCCCGTCGGCCGGGTCGTCCGCACGCCCGTCTGCCGGCCCATCTGCCTAACTGCCCAACCACCCAAAATCGACTAATACGAAAGTGGAAAAATGGGGTCAAAGCCAATATACAAGCACGAAAAAAACGCAACGGGAGCAACTCTTCCTATGAAATTGTGATACCTCAATTTAAGGTTTGGAGCTAAGTTGACTGGGTGGTGATGCAGCCATGCAGTCAAGTATCTTTCAAAATATTTCTCGCATAGAAATATAAAGTTGCAGATGAAGGAATCTAGTTCATAGGTCAATCATATGCCATCATAATCAACTATGCCACATATTGGTTGACGTCACAATACAGAGTCCCCAGCCACAATCACAATTGACAGAAATACTCCGTCCGGGAGAGGGGGAGAGGGGGAGGGAGAGAGGGAGAGGGAGAGGGAGAGGGAGAGAGAGCGAGGGAGAGAGAGCGAGGGAGAGGGAGAGGGAGGGAGCGGGAGAGAGGGGGAGAGAGAGAGGGAGAGGAGAGAGAGAGAGAGAGAGAGAGAGAGAGAGAAAGAGAGAGAGAGAAAGAGAGGGAGAGGGAGGGGGAGGAGGGAGAGAGAGAGAGAGAGACAGAGGGGAGGGGGGGGGGAGAGCGAGAGGGAGATGGAGAGGGGGAGGGGGAGGGGTGAGAGGGAGAGGGGGAGGGGGGGGTGAAGGAAGAGTATAATAATAATAATAATAAAAATAATAATAATAATAATAATAATAATAATAATAATAATAATAATAGCCATCGGCATACGAAGTATCCACCGCCACTACCACCACCACACCCCTCCCCCACCCAACCATACCCACACCTCCTAATTCAGCATTTGAGTCAGACACACATCAGATTTGACATATTATTAATTAGGTCTATATCCTACAATATTTTAGAAAAACAATCAATTATAATGAAATCCAGACACTACATCTCCCCTTACTATATTCAGTGAGAAGGATTTACAAGTGCGTGTTCAAAATTCTTCAACTTTATACCCGGATCAAAAACATTTGAATTTTGTGGGTATACACACAGATTTGGTGCAGTACGATCACAACTGGGGTCCCCTCACATAGTATTCAACAATCAAATTAGAACTAATGGACATTTCCAATTTTATCCATCGATCATCTGACGTCATATAACGTCATAGGTAACTAGGTGACGTGTATGCTTAAGTCATACTCATCACGTCATGAAATAGTCCGTCTTTAACGTTTAATAGTCCTACATGTTGTACGAATTGTATGTCTTTACCATTTAATACACATTCCGTAGGCAGCAACAGCGCCAAGTAAAGTTAGTTTCAAAATATTCAACTGCGTACATGTATAGCTATCTGGAAATTGATGGTCAGCGAGTTCAAAGATCGATCGATCCCAACACGAGCTAAGTGTGGGTGGAGCTTAGCGAGTGATCGGCGGGGCATAGCTAAAACTGGTTCCATTATGGTTGTGCGTGTTCAAGCGATCTAGCAACATTCTCAGCTCTTAGTCTCTCAGGTGAGATTGCTTAAGAGAGGTTAAAAAGATAGGCCCGGAAAAGACAATTTTGATGAAATATCACGTTTCTCAGGGGCGATAGTTCTGGCAGATATCGGCGGATTTTTTCCGAAAAGGGCACATGCGTATCTTCGGTTAAATGTTTTGAATGTAATTTGATTGAGAGACGTTGCTGCAATAGCGAGTCAGATTAGTTTTTAAAACAATCAACAGCTTATCTGGATCGTAAAAGTGGGCGGAGCGTAGCAAAAAAAGAATCCTTCCATTGTGCTTCAACTATCAGAGGGACGACTACTTTATCTAAGTCAATCCGATTTGTCAAATAATATAAAAAACTGAAGCTGACAGAATATTTTTGCTAGGTAATTATTCTAGAATCCCGATTCTCTAAAAATCTTATTTTATTCTCGATGCGAACCGTGGCGAGACTATAATTGTAATAAACTTAACTCGCAACTATAATATACAAGTACATTTCACTAGACGCCCACCAAATCTGTACACAATACAGATGACCTTATAAAAACGATACTAGACTACGCAGGACACAGCCACCTCAGGAGAAATCAAGTAATATATAACCTTAACCAAACATAAACAACAATAACCAAATATCTGGAGGATCAATTTATACAGCCTATGCACGCACAAAGGAAAGAATCATAGAAAGTGAAAATATGTAACTGCTTTAAAATAAATTGGGGAAGGGGAGGGTACCGAAAACCTGGCGATAGAAACAAAATGCTGTTTACAAGATTTCGAACAAGCAACCATTGTCTACCAATAGAAAAGGGACGGTTGGATGGAACTAACAGAGCAGAACTGGTTTGCAACCTCTGTAATAAGCTTGAAATCGGTAATATATATATATAATACTAATGTCTACCCCATATGCTGTGTAAATGGCCTGGGTGAATAAAGAAAACTGGAACTGAGAAGGGAAACGAATTTCACTACTTATTCATTTGCGACTTCTTTCAAAGTAGGCGAGTAAACATGTTGCCAAAATGTTATCGTAAAGGACCAAATTTCTTCACACTTCTCCAACTCTTCTCAACACATAACAATAAATCTCTAGCAAAGATTTGTCACTTATTTATGGAGATTTCAAAACATTTTCAACTCTGATTAAATTAGCGTACATTTACCTAAATTGCTATCACGGGGTAGCTTATATAGGCGAGTACGCTCGAGCAAAATATCCCGCCGCTAGTCACGCACACACACACGCGAACGCACGCACACACGCACGCACACATACATACACAAGATACACACACACACACGCACGCGCGCGCGCACACACGCACGCACACATACATACACAAGATACACACACACACACGCGCGCGCGCACGCTCGCACGCACGCACGCACGCACGCACGCACACGCACACACACACACTACTACTGCTACAACTGATACGGCTACCGCTACCACCGCTGCTGCTACTACTGGACTACTACTATTTATGTAGATAAATATTGACTATCGCCATAAATATATTATAAATGTTACTCATATGCCTGAGTGTGAATAAAGAATCTGAATCTGAATCTGTAAAAAAACCATGTCTGCTTGTGTGTCTCGCTGCCAACGTGTCTGTTTCTGTTCTAGTGAATAGACTATCATCAAACACAGGTGTGATGTTCGGCTTATGGTCCAGGAGAAATGCATGCGGACATTACGTCAAAGGTCAAGGTCAATGCCATCGAAAAGTTTTTATGTGATAACTTATGTTCTATCGAAGGAATCTTGCGCAGCCTTGAGTGGAACGTTCACGATGAGGTTCCGAAAACTTATTTTGATTTTTGGCAATTAAACAGGCTGGAGGGTGAGACTCGCAATGAACGGATCCAATCTGTCACTCAAGCATAGGCTAAAGTCATAATCTTCATGACGTACTATAACTCTGTCGAATAGAATTCTATGTCTTTGATGAATTTGCAATTTAATACAAATTCTCTTGAATATTCTGAAACTAATTTGACTGAACAAGAGCAGTCTGAGACTAGAAACTCAGTTTGTCATATTTTAATAATTTTTCAGATTATGTCCACCATTGTGGAATCCCAGTGTAGGTCACACCCTGTTTTGTTTCCAGATATAAGTAAAAACGAAGCGACTGCTTTCGAGATTTCCATAGATCCAGAATTTGATCGTATACGCTTCCGGCGGTGGGTGTCTGTGGGTTCGGTGTTAACGTGTGGGTGGTGGTGGAGGTGATGGCGCCGGGGCGCTTAGCCGGATCGTGGCCGAGGAATGGGCATACTCTTTGACAGTAAGCTCCTTCGTGGCGTTAAATTCTGAGCTAAATTGGCTTAATAGTCTTTGCAATACAGCTCCGGACAAGCAGGCGCACAGACAGACAGGCGGACAAATAGCTAAACGGACAGGAAAGCAGGCAGGCAGGCAGGCAGGCAGGCAGGCAGGCAGGCAGGCAGGCAGGCCTGATGTCTGGCAGGTAGGTCCAGCCGCATGCCCGTCCGGCCACCCAGCCGATCGCTCGCTCGCTCACACGTATGCGCGCACGCATGCACGCACGCACGCACGCACACAGATCCGAATTCAACACACTTTTCAACGGATCGAGGAGAATAACTGATTCCATTTAAGTTCGAGTGAAGAAGGACTTTAGGTGGTCAAATAATACGCAATCCTTATTCAAATTTATCCTTGATAAATATATATGCCATTATGCCTGTCTATTTCTACACACACACGCGCGCACGCGCACACGCACACGCACACGCACACGCACACGCACACGCACGCACACACACACACATCAAATAATTTCCATCGACACCACGGGTATATGAATCCATTTCGCCGTAATAGAATATCTAAAAGCGTATAATTTCTTGCAAAGGACCATCTGAAATACAGTAACGGTATATTTTCAGGAAGCAAATAAGAGTAGGCGCGCAGCAACAGCACTAACAACACATTTATTGTGTAATATCATTATACACGCTGACAATGGACCTTTCCATTTTTAGCCATGCCACGCCCATCACTAGCTAAGCTCCACCCACACCTCGCCGTGTTGGGATTGATCGATCCCCCAAATGTCCTAGCTATCAATTTCCTGAAAACTAAACAGGGAAGCTGCTGAAGATTTTGTAGCTAATTTGACTGGGTGCTGTTGCTGCCTATAGGCAGCAACAGCGCCCAGTCAAATTAATTTCAAAATATTCAACAGAATATTTATTAAATAGTAAAAGCAAACAATTTGTACAACAAGGCATAGACCGTCTTCAAATATGCGTTCGTGGTGTACTTATCGACGTCATTCATGACGTCATTCATTATGATGTCATTGTACACATCACGCAGTTCATTATGACGTCATATGATGGGTGGGTACTATGGAAAGGTGAATACCAAACTCACCTGTTCAGAGTGTAAAACACAAAAGCTGAAACTTAATCAATTAAATACAATGCATGTTTAAATTTAAATTTCTGATTTCTAAAATCACCACTCACCAATATAATCCGAAATGTATTTAAGCTGAATTTTCTAGTATTTCCAGGTCGAAATAAACTCCAGCAAAGACTAACAAACTGGATGTTAGATGGATTTTATATCTTGAGTTAGAAAAATTAATCAGTGTTTTTTTTATATTGGAAAACCAGTTGGTTGCACACATACAGTAAATTGATGCTCTACAAAGGGCATACGCCTTCATATTTCTCATAGGCTATACGCATAAGCAGTTCAGAAACGAATTAGCATAAACATAAATTTAATAATAGCGATATCATCTTAGTTATGTTAACTCATTCCATTCTACATACAAAAACTCTCACTATAATATAAGAAATATATTCTATTGAATATTTTAAAACTAAATTAAATGAAAGATGTAGCTGCTGTAGGCAGCATTATCTTCCAGTCAAGCTAGTTTCAAAATAGTCAACAGATTATCTGCATGGTTGCTTTGCAGAAGACCTGTGGTTTCAGCATTAAGAGGGTTAACCATATTATTACAAAATTTCCAATTTGAACGCTTTAATTTAGGCTTCAGTTCTAGATAGCATTCATTTTCAAAACGGTTTCGCTGTATGACGTCGCAGACACAGACAACAACAGCTCACCGCAGCACATTCCAAACCATTTTTGGTCGTATAAACGTAATTATTAAAACAAGATATTTCGACCGTAATGATAATGATAATGATAACGTGAACGCATATTTTGTTCATCCGCTGCTGTATACATTTGCAAAGGGATGTGTAAGGATATTTTCTTAAAATGAAAAAAATTAATTTATAGATGTAAAATAAATTAATTCAGGATGTGTATGCGATGAAATTTTAGTTTATGGGTCGATCGAACATATGGTTCTGACCTGGAGTAACCCATATAATTAGTGACGTCTACAAACATGCTCAATGCACATCCGGGCTTTTTGGGGACACATGTCTCTGGTCCTTAAGGACCGGTTTTACGAAATCTGTGCGTACATGCGTGAGTCATGACGTGCACGCACTCGTGAGTCAGTCCGTGCTTGCATATAGATGAAATACAACAATCGTGTGCTAATGACAGATTTATTAATCATAGACCTCTAAATACTTCTGACGAAAATTAAATATAGACCCTATTGATATCTGATGTATGATAAGAGCCATGGTGCAGGATTACAGCATTCTAATTAAAAACTAAATTTTTAACATCCACATTTATTATTGTATATAACTTTTCACAAATTTATGTGCTTTCGTGTCCATAATCATTACGCTTGCTCTTTTCGGAATTTAATGCCACCACACAACTATATAAAAAACCCTTTTAAGCAAAAATAATTACCATTTCCCATACAAGCAAATGTAACAGTTGGATTTATACATCCAGCCTGCATCATAACTATGACGGCCTAATGTTTTAACCCGTGAAATTCCAGGTAGAATGGCGACATATAGGCGGTTGCGATGATTGGTCGAGAGGGCGATGACGTCATCAATATTTGAATTAGACCACGCCC
This sequence comes from Chaetoderma sp. LZ-2023a, assembly GCA_034401795.1. NCBI lineage: Eukaryota > Metazoa > Mollusca > Caudofoveata > Chaetodermatida > Chaetodermatidae > Chaetoderma > Chaetoderma sp. LZ-2023a. The sequence goes on along the minus strand of CM067373.1, from coordinate 127,193,867 downwards.
CATTTTTCAGCCAAAATACTCGAATCTGATTGATCGAAAGAAAAAGTCATTTGTTCTCTCTCGACCAATAAGATTCAAGTATTTTGTGTGGGGAAAAATGGGATCCTGCCCTAATTCAAATATTGATGACGTTATCACCGTCTCGACCAGTCAGAGAACAGTCACCTAAATCTTCACTATTTTGGGTGATGCAGAGGTGTAGGCATGATGGATGATTGATACATGTAATGAGGTGTGAAGGCGTTAGGGGCCGTGGCCAAGTCATGTGACGTCTGTAGACTAATCAGTATGGGCGCTTAGGTCAACTTATAGAACATTAGCTGTCGCATTGTAGACCTAATAACCCGTGAAAAGGAGCATGTGTCCATCTCATCACCCTGGTCATGTCATGTGGCAACCTCTATGCTCGTTGCCAGGCCCTAATGATCTCTGTGAAGTAAGGGTGTGGCCTAATATATAGTGTCATATCATGAATCCATATTGTCGACCTGGCCAGTTCACGTGATCCCAGCTATGTGTTTGCCAATTTACAAAGCATTTCAGAAATTAAGTAAAGTTTCTATAATAGTCATGATGAATTCAGCATACATTTAGACTGCGAGGTGCCTTTAAATATCATTGATAATTTGTGTGCATTTATCCTACCAAATGTGGATTGTTGATGCACTATAATACATTTAGAAAGTTTACTGAGATGATGCCTGTATTCGAAGAAACTGTTTGTAAAGCTAGGAATAGTACGTTTTGCAGAATAGCTATTGAACAGTTATTGGGTCTAATGAGGTTGCCTGTGTCCGATGGGCCTAACTAATTGGAAAATCATATCTTGGACCTGTTACTGCCATATTTACCTATGCTACAACCGTTTCACGACAATACATTGCTAGAATATTTTCCAGGGTTAGATTTAACAGTTCAGACTCTAGCAGCCATAGCAAAATTCGAATTACATGGAGAAGAATAAGCGGAAGAATCAGTAGAAGCTTTCAGAACCATAGAGGCTTAGGCCGCAGTAGATCTGGAGGAAATATTAGCCAGGCTTAATGACCATGCAACAGAAAGTGTTATTTTTAAAATGATGTAACTAGCACTCCCATTACTGGGAAGACAACCTTCATTTACTACACATCTGCTGAGAATGATTAAAGTGCAATTCTTAGTGATAACGATTTGAACATTCAAAGTGTGGCCATAAAGACATTCGCTATAGCTTCGATATAGCCTTGAACGATACTATACGTTATCTATCGAAAACAGACTGCTACAGTTGTCATCATGGTCGTTTGTCTCAGAGAGAACATTCTCGGACATAGCCTATTTTTAGGACCTGCCGAAAATATCAAGTTGTAATATGTACGGCCATTAGAATATGGTATAAAGAGGACTTTACACAGCATTATATAATAATGAATGTATGCATCTAAATACTGACCATTTGTACAAGAAATGTAAAGGGGTATGACCAGAAAGAGTCCTTACTGAGGTTAGCTAAATTAATTACTTAATTGCCTTCTCTTAATTGTTTGCTTTACTCTCATTAAATCATACATACACCAGAAAATGGCTGAGAGTTAGGTTTCTTTTGTCACTATTAATGTCGCTCAATCTACATGCATACAAACATAGCAACAACGACAACAACGACAACAACAACAACAACAACAACTACTACTACTACTACTACTGCTGCTGCTGCTGCTGCTGCTGCTGCTGCTGCTGCTGCTGCTGCTACTACTACAACTACTACTACTACTACTACTACTACTACTACTACTACTACTACTACTACTACTACTACTACTACTACCTCAGCAACAGTAACAATCTCAGCAACAACAACACCTAGGGAGTCTATTGATGCATCAGCAACAGTTGAGGCCCTGTAATTCGTTATGACCCTTATGAGTTCACAAGGGCTTTGAATCCATTCGACAGAGTCTGACACACTTTTGGACACCAAGTTTGATATACTTTAAAGTAGTGTAATACCATTTTCAAAGGTAATTATAACATAAAAAGTTGGACACATTTTGAAACTAATAGGTCTTTGAGACCTATAGCCCTAAACAATGATTAACCGAATTAGTTTCAAAATATTGGTCAGAATGGGCATTATTATTATTAAATGCAGAGGTCTCAAATCATCAAAGCCAGGTCTAGCTTATCATTCATGATGCATATTTTATCATAGCTCTATAATTCTGACAGCCCCTCTCTCTCTCTCTCAGCTGTAAAGCATAACAACCAATAAACTTGACCTCTGCCCGAGAGAAATAGACATTTACAGATGCCGAGAATGTTATTTTTGAAAAAATGTGTATGGTTTCTGTTACGCTAGATAATGGCGAGAAACCTTCTGAACACTTTTTTTTATTATCAAAAAGTAGCTATATCATAGTTTATGAATACATAACGATGTGTACGTGTTAAATTGTGCATTTGAAAGTCTCTATATCAAGGGCGGTATCTCACTCTCAAGCATAATACTTCAGTAATAAATCTTGAAATCTGGCTCACGATAAGAATGAAACCCTACTTCGACAGCTTTAATTATCTCTTTAACATGTGCTTCGACTAATACACTTTGAAATCTACGTAGTTGAATAAGATGACTTAACATTAACAGATTTTAAAGGTTAAAACTAATCTGTGATAACGCTATGCAGCTTTCAACATCTATTACTGAAGTATTATGCTTGAAAACGAGTTACCTCTCGTGATAGAGAAAATTTCAGACACGCAATTTAGCACATGATGATGATGATGATAATGATGATGATGTTTATATGATGATTATGTGTGTGTGTGTGTTCGTGCGTGCGTGCGTGCGTGCGTGCGTGCGTGCGTGCGTGCGTGCGTGCGTGTGTGTGTGTGTTTGTGTGCGTGCATGTGTGCGTGCATGCATGGGTGCATGCGTGCATGTGTGTGTGCGTGCGTGCATGTGTGTGTGCGTGTGTGCATGAGTGCATGTGTGCATGCATGTGTATGTGCATACTTACGTTCGGTCATGCATGCACGTGCGTGTGCGCGCGTGCGTGCGTGCGTGCGTGCGTGCGTGTGTGTGAGAGAGAAAGGTAATTATCTATATATAGAGATAATAGGATGTGAGAGAGGTTATCGGACATAAATCATTAAGGAGTGCCTTAGTGAAATATTTATCCTTAAACACCTGTTTCTTGTAGGTAGATACAAATCATTTCTCTGTATCCTTACTCAATAGTCTGTGAACTTTTAATCTAAGTATAGCTGGCAATCGTCTCTTAAGTAGGGGTTTCGACTGTAGCTAGCAAAGTGCTAAACCCTATCCCCTTATTCCTAATGTTTTGAGTTAACCCCTTAACCATGCACACTCTCTTGCACAGAGATCTTAGGACTAATGAACTCAGTTATTTCACTTCCCAAAGGTGCTTCATTAGTAAAATAACCGAGTCTGTCGTGATATACAAGAATTATTCAAGGCCTATCTCGCTGTTGAACATACACTATAGAATCTGTGTCATGATAAATACAGGATGTACCGACTGCTACCAGACTTTCGAGCAAGTATACCCCAGCGTAACTCATCACGAATGCTGCGATGACTATGTTTGTCCGATTATTGTTACGTCGGAATTCATCCAAATCCTTATAACACATCAAGAGAGGGCTATCATTACATACCCTGATATCTTTAACTTTCAATTTTCTATTGAATAGTAGTGCCAACATTTGCCCACGTGAATGCATGTATTCGTGCTTAGGGCATGGCTTCAGCACGAAAACACCCATAGTGGATATAGAACCGGATTTTCCAGGGACCTGAGACCCTAAATCTTATGTACAAAGCCCTCGTTCAATTGATTCCCCTCCCGATCTAAATACTCACGAATATACACATGTTTCTGATCTATAGATTGCGAATCTTCAAGATATATTGACGCCTCCTACTTTATCTTAAAGAAGCTATCGATATAACCCTTAAAAAGGGTCCCAGAACATTGAGGGTAGTACCAAATTTCGATAAACTCAAAGACTTGATAGCTGACCTGCACAACATCACACAACTCTACAGTAGTCCGCATGCATACATTCAGAGCTTTATAAATTGTGAGTGCAATTGTTACATAAGGGAAAGAACAACTGTGTGTTACAGCTGCACAGTACCACGGGAAAAAATAAATCCTTAGGTGGTAAATATATACATTTTATGAGTCCAAAGTAAGAGTTGTGCTCAGCTACCAGTTTGAAATCTCTAACGATGACTTCTGGAACTGCTGTTTCTTGCATACGCAAGGGTAATGTGATGTGATATCCATGTTTACTATGTATTCGTTCTCAGAGGCCTTATGGTGCAAATAGATGGCATTAGTACTTCCTCTATAAAGTGTATTGTGAGGTATACGGGATTCATAATAGGTCCTCGCATTCAGAAAAGCATCAATGCTAAGTTCTTTATGTCTTATATACTTTAATTCACAACTTCACATTTCGACCACTTTAACACCCATATGCATCAGGTGATACACTTTAGAGGAAGAGTCTTCTGATAACCATATTCTAAGGTTAAATTTGGTTCAAAACAGATTTCACCTTAGCTCAGCTACATGGTACTCACTTGGCGCACACGTGCATGCAGCATCCATATTACTCGAAATATCCGTCAGTGCCAGGGCATAACCCATCTACGAATCTACCTAATACCTCTGGTTTGCTGCATGTTTGAGTGTGCTGTATAAACATGTCCACCTCAGAATGAGCTACGTAACCCAACCACCGACAAGTATCTACCGAGTAACAGTTTTTGTTATGCAGATTAACGTAACCGCACAAGTGTGACACTTCCAGCTCATGCTCATCTAAGTAATTCGCTCTGAACACATTGCATAGCGATGCTAGCATTGCCAAAGATATGGAAGGCGTATGTCAGTTTCCTTGATAAACATGTCGCTAAACTTACCGCACACCATATGAAGAGTATCTACATCTGCTAGTCTGTCGCCTTGAGTAGGAAAATTGAGACTTATATGCATTTTCGGGTATAGTAGCTGTAACTTTCAGGGAATAGTCTTCAATCATCTGGGAATCCAAAATCACTTGATACCAAATTTTCATTTGTCGTTATGGTGGCCATATTGGATTTCAAAATGGCCGCTATCTGAAAAACAGTTTTTCAACATTTTGACTCATTAATCGCCTAGTGTCCTGATTTTAGTGTCTAGGTATATGTTTTAATGCATGTCAGATCATGTATGATGGCTGATAGGCAATATCATAGTAATATGTTTAACCATTTGAACCCTGAATACTAAGAATCTTAATTTCAAGGCTACTATAAAGGGTATGTTATTGAATATTTCATAATTAATTTAACTGGAACATGTTGCTGCCATAGACAGCAACATAACCTAGTCAAATTAACCTCAAAATATTGATCATAATAATTATTAAACCGTAAATGAGTGTTATATTCCAAACTTTCTTGTTTAAAAGGTTAAAAACGTATTTTTATAATAATACATGGCCCGGGATTATTTTAGAATCTCGGGATCAAAGTGAATTGAAAAGACGATCCTGCGCTTATCCTCAAATTTTATTTATAAAAAGCGCTGTCGTCTGCTAACAAACAGACAAACTGCATATCTTTGCCATTTGGTAACACATGTAGTCAATGATGGAGAATTAGAATTGCCGGCAAAAAATAAACCAACTGATTACAGTTTATGTATTAAATGCCAAGAATATAATAAGAAAGAAAGATTGACCACCTCCCCCCACCCCCGCCCCCCCCCCCAGAGATGTAGAATCATATGATACAATTTTTAGCGAATGTCAATAAAAGATCTGAATGGGGCAGTCATGATTTTATTAATGTAGGGAACAGATTAACAGGTATAATAGCATCGGACCTTTTGCAAAAGGGTGCTAAGTGGCATCGCAGCTGTTATAGTGAAACCACAGACAAGAACAAAGCTAAAAGAGACGAGATTAAGTATCTCAATAATCCTGAAAAATGTAAGGGGAAGGGGCGCCCAACCTTATCTGTAGAATCTAGTAGCGTACTACTGAGATCTGCCACAGAGCGTTTTGATCGTGAAAAGTGCTTTTTCTGTCAAGGTCAAAATACGGAAAAAGATAATGAAATTGTATATGCCTGTCGTAGTGAGAATAGCGGGATATCTGTCAAAGAGATAGTAGATAAAAGTGGCAATGCATCCTGGAAAGTACAATTGACCGACATAATAGCAGAAGGGGACTTTCTGGCTAGGGACATTGTCTATCACAAATCCTGCAAAACTACATACTGGAGAATTTATGTTCAAGGCCCTGATAGACGCACTGAAACTAATCAGAATAGTGAGGAGACGATTTTCTTTATGGCAGCAGAGATGGAATTTTACGATGAGTTGCATGAAAGAATAGAATCTGGAGACTATATAACGACTGTTCAGGCTGAAGAACTGTATTATAATATGATGCGTGACCACGGGGTCACTGGTCATGCAATATCCAGACGAACACTAATAACAAACATCACACACAATTTACCAGACATTGATCTATCCCAACATAGAGGTAAACTACCTGGCGTCTTCCGTTCAAAAAAATCTGTACGTGAAGCAGTCGATATTGCTATTTCTGACCAAGACATAAAAGGCGACCCTATTATAATATTTAAATGTGCCAAAATCATCAGAAAAGAGATAACTAAAGCCAGAGAAGAGAAACCTTGGGTATTTACAGGCTCTCTAGATGGTGTTGGCGAATCTGGTATTAATGTTAAACAGATGGATCTTGCAAGGTTCTAAGGCTGCGACTTCTGAGTCGCGAGATCAGTCTCTAAGAAAATCATGTGTCACAATTTCTCAAATGATGATGCAGGAATTTAAAACTTCAAAGCAAGTAGCATACACAACAAAATCCCAGTCTGAATTGTCTACCTTTCGTCGCCAATGTGAAAGTCCATATGCAGTCGGATTATCTTTGTGGGTATATCACAATTTATGCAGCCAGACCGCTATAAATCTGCTCAGCCATTTATGTTGTGGAATATCATATAGTCGGGTGACCAGGGTTTGTAGTCAGATAGCCAATGCTGTGCAAGAAAACATCAATAAAAATGGTATTTTTGTCCCAGTTGGTATTGTGAAAGGTAGAGCTATTCGGGCTTCCGCTGATAATGTTGACAAGAAAGTTGATACTTTTAATGGAAAGTCAAGTTTCCATGCAATGGCAGCTTGTGTATATCAGCCAATATGTGCTGGAGAGACCTTGGTAGAACCACTTTATCTATGTGAAGTTTCTGCTGGTGGCCTTTTGGGTGTTCCGAGCACATGCATCACGATTCTTAAATGTGACTTAGAAGGCAGTCCCAAACCTCAATTCAGTCCCCATTATGCATCGTATAAAGTGGGTTCCTACGATGAACATTTTTATAGAGCGATAAAGCATGATATGTGTTGGATGATGGCAAGATATTTCAACAGATCTCAAACAGTTGATTTAAATTCGTCTGATGTAGAACCTAAAACAGTTGCCTCTGATGAAGTTACGATTCCTGCTTTTGATGTTACCAATAATTTTGTCAGATAATGTACAAGGTATGCTTTCAGTAACTGACATATCAAATATGCCAGCAGTGCGAGAGGAGCCCGAGTGTTTATTGAGTTCAGGTGACATATCTGTACAAATGTCTCCACAAGTAGTAGATGACGAGAGAACAATGCAAATGATACCAGTGTGGGCTGCATACAACAGTCTTTCAAACACACCTGAATCCACGAATCATTCCTCTTTGATTGTTGATAAGACATTTACTCTACCTGTCATAAATGCCCCAGCACACGAATGGTCAACCCTGGTTACCACTTTAGACCAACTTTGTAGATTGACTGGTGTCTGGTAATGGGCGGAAGCTTGTTGTCACATTTGACATTGATCTATACAAACGAGTGTTGAAGTTGGAATATTTGGATTCACGGCTCAAGGATCAGTTTGTTGTGTGTCCAGGTGCATTCCACACTTCATTATGTGCTCTCAGATGTTTGGGAAAGGCCATAGAAGGAAGCGGGATTGACGAGGCTTGGGTCGAAGCAGGTTTGTACAGTTCTGTGACTGTTAATCAAATTATAAATGGGAATCATTACAACAGAGCTATGGAAGCTTACGAAGTCACCCTGCAGGTATTATTCGATCTTTGGATAGGAGAGTTTTTTGCTGAAAGGCCTGCTGTCCGCGTAGCTCTTGAAGAGAGTATTAAAATACTGTCTGATGCATGCACATCGAAACAGAGCATTCGTGAGTCACATAAGGGATTATTAATCACACTTGAGTCACTTAATATAGAGAAACAGCTTGCCGACTTTGATGCTGAGCACAACACAGAGCCCATTTTCAAATGGGCACGAATGTACATGAAACAGGTCTTGACCTTACTGCAATTCCAGCGTGCTACCTGGCTAGGTGACTGGTTCCTTCACCTGTCGTCACTTGAAAAACTATGTGTGTATTTCTTTGCTCATGGGAGGCATGATTATGCACATAATATTCCAGAATATATTGCACGAATGTGTCGGCTTCAAACTACTGATCCAGAAATCTGGCGGGACTTTATCGCATATGAATTCACTGTGAACACTTCCAACCAGATACCATTCACCCGCATCGGTATTGGTCATGCTCAAGAATATGTAAACAAAAATCTCAAAGGTCAGGTTATTATTGGTGGCATCACTCACTCTCCTGCTACTCTTCTGAAGTTTTGTATGTGCGCACCAGAATTAGCACGATTTGCCAATGAAACAGAGGCCATGGCTGACTTGAAGAAACAGAGTAAAATGGATCACCATGAACTCAATAAGTCAACAACACTCAGGCAAGAACAAGCTATTAAAAAGCTATTTGATGTCCTAGCACCTTGTGGAATATTCAAGTGTGGCAATACAGCAATGGTTAAGCTTGTCACTAATGAGATGGTTCCTAAAGCTGTTGAGGAAAGCATCCTGTCCTGCGAGCTCGTGGAAAAATCTGCAATGCAGAAATTTGCTGATGAAAGAGTATGTGGAAATACAAATCTTTGGCACAAGATGACAAAATGTAAGTCGTTTACATGGACTTCTACAACCCAGTAGGTTAAAGTACAGGCAAAGTCTGATGTTTTAACCCTCCAGGCAACGTCTGGTCTAATGTCTCGACTACTTGATGTAGCGTGCTCATCTCGTGAAATAGATATGGATGAGGTGATTGGTAATTATGAATTTACAACTGTTAATCGGACATTAATGAGACCAGATGGTTCTGTGCACCCAACAGTAAATAAAGGCTCATTGATAACTGTCTTAGAGAATCTTCCAGTGTCACCGATAGAGGATTGCCAAGACAATCTCATTTCAGATGGTGCGTACGGTTCCACAGATGCACAGCTCTGTCTAATTGTAGACGGTTTGGTCGTAGTACAAGAACTCATGGCTGAGTAGTCATTTGAAAATGGTTAAGCCCTTGGCAAAGCCTATGTTGAGCTCATTGATATCAAATCACGTAATTACAATTCTGTAAGGGTAATTTTTGACAATTACGCTGTCGTTGGCTCATTAAAGGAATCAACACGTGATCGACGCAGGGGTGGAAAGGCACAGCCAAAAGATTATAATGTAGAAGACAATACCAAAATTCCTGAATTAAAAGTATTCCTTGGAAGTGTAGCTACAAAAGATTCGTTGACACTTTATCTTGCACAGGGATTAATAGACCATTCTAAAATGTGTATGATAACAGCCACACGCAAAGAAGTGATGTCCAACTACACCAATAATGCCACTCCTGGTGTCAGTACACAAGAAGAAGCCGATACCTTAATGATCTTGCATGCAGTGGAAGCAAATAAAGCTGGATATACTGTTCACATTTACAGTCAGGATGCAGATGTTTTGATTCTTGCGCTGAGACGTACAGCTCTTCTTGGCAAGAAATCTGCCCTGGTGATGGGCGCGGGTGATCGACCACAACTAGTTCTACTTCAACCTATTTATGATGCTCTTGGACTAGAGAGAGCAAATGCTCTCTGCAAATGGCATGCTCTCACTGGTTGTGATACCACAGGCTACATAAGAGGAAAGTCTAAGAAAGCGTGCTTAGAAGCCTTCCTAAAAGCAGATACCAAGATTGTAACTTTAATATCCGGCCTCGGCTGTGACACCCAGCGTTCTAATGATACATTAAATGGGTGCATTTCCTTTTTATGTAGTTTATTCTGTAAGAAGAATGTTCACATTACTGAGCCGCATCACCTCAGATGGCACCTATTCAAACAACAAGGCATGAACAAAGGTGTCGACATGCTACCACCGACACGTGTAAGATGGGTTGAGCATATCCAGCGTGCTCACTGCCAAGCTTCGGTGTGGGAACAAGACCTTGTTGTCAGTCCACTATCACCAGATCCCTTACAGCATGGCTGGGTGAAGGAAGAGCACAGGCTTGTACCTCTGTTATCCAAGGTTGCACCAGCCCCTGCAGCGGTGGTTGAGTTAGTGAGGTGTTTTGGTCAAAGAAATAGTAGCAAATTTGCAGTTTGGGACGAGGTGGCAAACGGCCGTCGTAACCAAAAGATCAAAAGATTATTTTTTAAATGTTAAAAATGGTAAAAAAGGTATCTATTTTCGATATATTACAAGTGAGTAATGTGTATTCCAGTGGCGTAGCGATGTCGTTTGGGGGCCCCTGGTCAGAACGTGTGTGGGCCCCAATTCTGGATGTCCTCCCCAGAGTTTCTTTTAAATTTAGATGCTCTCAGAGGTATATATATATATATATAGACTCTCATTTGGTTGATTGTGCAGAATTGAAAAATGTTTGCCAAAATCTTTAGGGCTTAAGCCCCTACACAAGCCACATTTGTCTACGCCATTGCAGTATGGAGTGGTTCTGATTGTTACTCACCATTAAAGTTGGGAAAGTAGATGATCTGAGAAGCCATCTACTGCAAGGCTGCATTCTGATAAAAAGGTTTTATCAGAATGCAGGAGATGGAGGGGGTATTTCTGGTCGCATTATTATTAAGGAAAGAAGGTTCAAAACTTCTACATAAAATAATATTGCAGGCTGGTGGGGCCCCTAATAGACAGGGGCCCATGTTCCTTGAACCTGCTATTGCTACACCACTGGTGTATACAATGTATATATGTATATATGTTCTTTTTTTTCTCTAAACATATATCAATTAATGTAAAGTCTTACTCATTTTAAGGCAAGGACCAGTTGGATAATTTTTGTGTAATTTAATAGGGTTTTTTCCATATCGGCGGCCATTTTGAAATCCAATATGGCCGTTCTAGGGGACACTGTTGTTTGTTATCTTATTTTCTATCATTTTACATGAATCCCTAATGCAAACACATGCTATAGAGTATGGCATGTACGTTGATATCATGTATGCCAATAAACAGCCGGCGATATAAGTAGAAAACTAACTTGAATATGGCGGCCATTTTGAAATCCATTTTTTACAGAGGCAGTATGCCCAGAGCATAACCCAGAGCATTCATCAACTTCCTGACGAGCTGACATGGACATGCTCTCAGCTCCGTAAGCATCAATATGGGGTTACGAACCCTTGCAATAAAAGTACTCATTGCTGTCTAGTAGATAAGTGAAAACCCCTTTTTCACTATCTAAAACGAATATGGCTGGTAGATCATAAAGCAGAAATTGTAGAAAAGCTAGACCGTCCTTAAACTGAACACCACCGATATCGGAACACCACTTTGTTACTGTTCAAAATCATGCTGTCAGCCTTAATCTGATTGTTTCTAAATAACTATTTCATCACTAGATGTAAGTCAACTGCATGACTGCTATGAGCGAAAACTATGTTATCGAAAATCTTTTTATGAGCAGAGTTTGTACAAGGGTTTATTGTTAAAAGTAACTTCATAAAATCTGATAGAAACTAATTACCCTCGAAGATAATCTCGCTACTAGAAGTATCACATGCGTCACAAATGTCACAATCATCTGATAGAGGGTTAGACATACATAGAGAACATGCTAGCTGCGCTTTGATGTAGATAACCTGGTGATGCTTTGATCAACCTGATTAGTTTTAAAATTGTAAAAAATGAACTGTTCAGGTATCAGAGAGCCGTCATAACCCTTATTCGCGAGTATCTTATGTTTTCGGGTAAGCTCATGTATTCTGGATTACGACATTCCATATAACATATGTGAACATTTAAATTGATGACAGACTTACAACTGGACATTTTCCAGACGCTCAGCCATGCTTAATGCTCGAATTGGAGAGCTTAAGCAACTTGTAACAATCAGGCCAGGCTTTAAGTTCATCAGAAATCTTAGATTCAATGGGATTGTTATACCATAGATCATTTTTTTATACCGTCTATGGTAATTCTTGCAATTTGCTTACAGGGAGTGTTTGCCTTACATAAACAACAACGTTCTACGCAAGAGTGTTTGTATGCATGGTTGTAACCTAAGTCGCACTGATCACAGTAGTAACATTGGCTAAGCAAAACTTTAACACTGCGTATGCACACGCTAACCACCCCTTGCTCACACACACATACATCCCTTCTGAACCCAAATCCGTCCCCGTACAGCGTCATTGTAAAATCAGAATACTTTTCTACAGCTTTGCATGAATTGGTCTTTGAGTCGATGAATGAATTATAACCAAAAATTCTCTAAGAATTCACCTGGGGCGATATCTACATATAGAGTACATGTTTAAAGGAATTACTCACTTGCAGTCTGGAAGTCTTGTGATTGGTAATTGCAGAAATTGTCAAAGTAGTCGGCATCTGAAGTGGCGGAGGAGTGCTCATTGTCGCTGTCATCACCGTTGATGTTGCGTTGGAGTCTCGCCAGCTTCTGTAGTTGAATGATCGTCTCAGCTATTTCTGTATCTGTAGAATACAATGGCATCAGTGAGTTAAAAAACTCCTCCGCCATAGGTAACTTTTCGATATCATCAACGCTCGCTGTGCCCTTGGCATCGATGTCGCTCTCGTAATCACATTTGAGACACCGATGACACCTCGAAGAGTTCTCAAACACCACCTCATTCTTAGCTGGGGGGTCTTTCGCGATGTGAACTTCTCTACACTCTCGGTCACGATCAGGCTGCTCTGCCAAAATAAAATATAAGAAATCCTAATAATAAAATAAAAATGATTGTCTGACGTGTCAATTAATAAATGTTCCCAATCACTGTTTGTGATTCTTTAGTTTATCCAAAGGTGCCATTTTGTCAACAGAAAGAAAATCAATGACAGTATCGCAAGTGATGAATGAAGTATCATCTCCCAGATGATTTCTCTACTTTATGATATCCATATATGGCGTTCGTGCTTGAGTTTAACGCTTCTGAGAAAGACGGCTAGGGGTATCACAAAGCATAACGCCATCGACGATGTACAATGTATACCATTCATCTGTTTAATAGTGTGCATGCAGAAATACCCCGTATATATGTTATCTCGTGCATTGAGTTCAGCTGTATAACATTGGAGGATTCGTCACTGCTGACCTTCCAACAGTCACTACGACACACGAGACCAGCAGGTGTCTCACACCAATAGTCCCACTGCAGTCGGCCTTCCGTTTCTTCATTAAACATTTCATGCCGAAGATGGCCAAAACCAGCCTCTGCAGTGATGTTGCGGAATGTTCATTTGCAGACCAAGAAAATAAAATCTTTTTGAAATTTACCTGGCTGGAATGACTGGCTCGGTAACCGAGCCAGTCATTCCAGCGGTAAACTTTCAAAAATAGTATTCACTTAGACTGCAAATGAACATCTACTAAGCAATATTTTGATTTTCTAGACCAAATTTAGGCATTAAAGGCTTAAGGTAATGGATTAAACTGATCTTATTAGGTGTATCACACACAAATCCGCTCAATTACTTGACCTTATGTCAATGCTTTTTCAAGACTTGTGTATCACTGATTCTGTAGAACTAACATCTCGGCAGCTCCGAAGTTAGTTCTAGATAGGCTTGCTGCCTGTCGTCGTAGATACTACAACCCAACATCGCTGGCCGTACAGTATAATCCCCAACGACGCGGTATACACTATGCGCAATGCGGTACCACTGTCAGTGAAGGCGGCGAAAGCATGATGGTCTATGTTCGTCGTGTTCTGCGATTACCACAAGACAGCGATGCACGGAAAGCCTTGGAATTTGCGGTACTTGGTGTCAACATCTACACAGCTCGTAGACAACGCAGCCACACCAAACTGTTAAATGTACTACGTGCCGATCTAAACGAAGCCGAACTGGGTGCACTGACGACCAAGAAGAACCTGTAAGGGAACTAAGGACTCTTGCTAAAGAAACAAAACAATGGCCAAAGAAGAAGTACTGATTGCAGCTGCGGGATGTTTTTAATCTGCTGCAACAACAGAACACAGTATAGGCATATCATCAGCATGCTTCTGAATCGCGTGCCTGTCATAAATCTCACCACATCCTTGATAGAGGAAAAAAGATACACATCGAAAATGGCATCAATCCTTTTACAATGGTGGCCGTCAAGAAGCATTCTTTTCTATGCGAACTTGGTCAGTTTCGATAATGTTGGTATCTCTCGTTCAGTTTGTTTGACATCGAAGATACATACTCATCCTGCCATATGTTATCTTTCGCCAGTCGCATATTTTGCCAATTTAACTCAAAACATTTCATTCGTAATCCTGGCATAACCATTGTTTCTGAGGGAGCCGCCCCTATTAAACAAAGCTCACTACACTGACACAAGATTGTGACTGCATAAATCTTGATATCAAATTGCCAGGTCTGTGCTATAACAACCATAAAATATGACAGTCTAATTTTATTACACCATTTGTCAATGTTTAAAGCAGGTGCATTATGACTTTTGTCATTTCCTTCAATCCGTGACCTTTGTTGATTTTCTTATTGAGCTAATTTGCGCACAATTATATTATATGGAATCAGGGCGGTGCGATGCTCATTTTAACCGGCCATCTCATTTGTATCTCGCGAGATCTCCTTCGATTCGAGATCGAGAAAAGTATCTCGCATGTATTGAGTAGCCATTGGCATAGTGATCTCCACCTGAATATGGTGGTAGAGAGAATTGAAACTTAAAAGAACACGAGAGCTACTCTCCTCATACCAGACAATATTAATTCACGTAAAATGAGATGATATAAAGCCAGTAGTAGTCTGTATGACAAGTAGTTAACAGGAAAATAGTCCCTCTGAATTCGTTGTAAAATTAAAATCTGTCGCACGTCTGTGCACAAGATGAGGTCAAGAATTTGCGGACGTTGCGTGGATATTGGTATTACACGAACCACAGGGCGGATCAAGTCCATTTTAATGTCTGTATTACGGTAGTGATAGAGAGGTTAAAATGATACCAAAATCAACACGATTCATGGTGTTCCTTTTACAGTGCTCTACGGAGATGGACTGTGTCCCGATATGTTTGGTCGCCGAAATGGAGTCTTTGTAACAGTCTAGTTGTTGTGATGACGTAATAAGATGGCCGGTCAATACATTGGAGGTGTATTCTCGTAGAATCCACGCCTCTATTTTTAGATTGTGGCCATCTATGTCTCTATCTGGAAGGGATCAAAAGCTATGCTGATTTAAATTCCTCACCATAATGGTGCTTTTCAATGGATGCATCCGATCCGTCAGTGAATTATATGACGTCATACTCAATTACGTAGTTTGATGCCACAATCAAAATGCGCAATGAATGCCGTAACTAGGCCCGTCATGAACGTTGAATAATCCGTCAGTTGTACCATTTGTATGTATTTACTATTTAATAAATATTATGTTGAATATTTTGAAACTAATTTGACTGGGTGTTGTTGCTGCCGTAGGCAGCAATATCACACAGACAAATTGGATTCAAAATATTCAACAGGTTCCCTGAATAGTTATTACGAAATTTAAAGTCTGGGAATTTAGAATTCAATGTATATAAATCGATCCCAACACGTTCAAATCATGGGCGGGAATTAGGTGGAGATAGCGCCCTCTATTGTCTTCGGATGACGACTTCCTAACATTGTTTGCTGAAGCTATCTTTTCGAAATAATTTAAGCTTGGTGCCTTAGATTGTGTAACTGGTTTCCTATATGCACTAATTATTATAATTTCTTGAATAATCTTTCATATTCAATCATGCATTGCTGGATGAAACTCCCAGTTCAGAGATTCCGGGTAATATATATATATAGTAGGTGGCCTTTTGATCTCTGTCGACCAACTTAATATATTACTTTCCAGATTACAATAAACACCCCATGGAGAACATACATTTTAGTTGTGAACTATTGCTATATGATGATTGGTTCAAAGATTATTCCTGAGTTTGGTTCCCTTACCCTGAAATTGTCCTAGAATTGACATATGCATGCATCGCGATATTTGAGATGTCGCAATTACTAACGCCTACTCACAAGGAAATGTCTATTACTTCAATGTATCAACTATAGACACTGAACCAGGGATTCTCATACGACCCCTAAAATTAGTTGCAATGTGTCCCATAGGATCCATGAAAATCGTGTACATATGTTAAATACTAATTAGTTTTATAAGTTTTTTGCACAAACATACCCACAAAATCATATGACATTCATAATCAATAGCGGTGAGCCCATGATGCGCTCTAAATTTATCACGGATGGAAAAACTGTGCGAGACTCACATATTTCAGTTGGGCACCACCGAGTTCCTTATATGGGGTGCGTGGAATCTCCAAAAATTGGATACTATGAGAAACGCTGCGCTGATCTATCAAAAATACCGCTAGGTGTTCTCTCTGGGTGGCACAAGAAGGTGGATGATCCCGTGGATGATCCCACGTACACAGTAAATAAATCACTGAGAAATATACCTCCAAGGTAGATTTTTCTCTTATCGGCACAGGTGCGCCTCGAACATACATTGTCTGGGTATATAATTTATTCTGCAGATGTATTATGTTGACAAATCAGTCATGCGTGAATACTTCAACACCGGTATCCTATTGTACGCTGAACATAATTGTTTCACATATATGTATTGTTATTGGTAACACATCTGTGGAAAGATCACATTGGGTGTCATACGGAGAGGAGATAGTAGGCTTAAGCCCAGGAATAATATATATATATGGTTGCTTGTAATTAAAATGTTTTTTATATGATATCGTAATATCTAGTTTTACGGATAAATTCGTGTTAATGAGTATCGACTTCCGTCGCAATACAGTTAATGGCATATGAACAGATGGACACCGATCACCGAACTATCAATTTCCAGAAAACTATATGGATAAGCTGTTGAATATTTTGAAAATAATTTGACTTGGCGCTGTTGTTGCCTATGGCAGCAGCAGCACCCAGTCGAATTAGTTTCAAAATATTCAACAGAATGATTAATAAAGGTGCCATTCATACGAAAATGCTTGAAAATAAAATTACTAAAATTGTATACTCCCAGACGCTTAAATTATGTACCCCAATTGAATGAATCGAAATAAATCTTAACATGTGATGATTTCATTCCGTATAAATTACTACAATTCTTTTATTTATGAAGTTGAATTAGTGACTCGTGTCTCTAATTCAATTTCACAACTTAACACATTATATCAATTTATGCAAAATGAAATCATCACACATTACGATTTAATTCGTTTCATTACACTTAATCACACAATTTAAGCCTCTAAAAGTATACAATTTTAACAATTTTATTTTCAGGTATTCTAGTGCGAATATGCACTTTTAAATGGTAAAGACATACGTATAATTCGTGTAACAACGCTTAGTCCGTCTTCATTTATGCCTTTGTGTTATTCATGACGTCACTGATTATGACGTCATCCTACACGTCACGTAGTTCATTATGATGTCATATGATGGATGGATAAATATTGGAAAGGTCTATTACCTGAATCTTAATCTCAAGGTATCTATAGGGCCTACATGTAAGCTGATTAGTATTTTGGAACTATCTTTACTTGAAGCTGTTGCTGCCATAGGCTGCAACCGTTCCCAGTAAATTTAGTTTCAGAATATTCAGCAACAGAATGGTTATTACATTGTAAATGACTTTTTATATTCCGCCTTTCCTATTCAAACGGTTAACGGAATTAGGCCTAGCGGATATGGATGAGGTGTATATCAGTTCAAGGGATTATCTAATCATATGCGTGTATGTAGGACGGTTTGTCGTAGCTCATAAATAGTCTGACTTTACGAGTATTATTTAGCGTACATCTGCAGATGGAACTTAACCTAGAAGACATTTACTGAAGTACTGTACATCTGAGATGTCTGGCCATTAAGCAAAATAATAACGACCCTTCTTATATAACCGTTGACTATGTCTGTGCAAGGGAGTTCATGCCTACCAAATATGAACACCGGTAACGTTGAGGACCGGGGTGTCACCTCGCCATTGAGGTCAGATCACCTCAAAGCCTTCAGCAGCATTGGATCCGGCATACTTGATATACCTTTCGTAAAGTTTTCATGAAAATCAGGGAAAATACCACGAAACGCTAAATAACAAAGACATTTGCAATGTTATGGATAGGTGGGGATGTGGGTGGGGGGCGGGCGGTAGGGGCACTTGAGCCGAACACAACATTTCACTCAATATAAGAATATCAATCAACTTGCATGAGTAAAGGGAGTTAATCTATGCTAAAATCGAAAACTGGCAATGTTTCCCCATAAGGGATAATGTATCTTCTAATATTCTCAATAAACAGGAATAATTTATAGAAATTTATTTCTGCAAAAACCGAAAACGGTACTTTTAATGGCATATACGGTTACCCTACCCCTAAAGGGGTGGTCTTAAGATTACGAGGTGACATGGGGGTTACCTTATAATCTATCCATTTACCCTCTCTCTGACCAAGAGGAGTTGATTTTTTGCCAAAACGAAAACAGCTAACTTTGACTCCTAATGGATGAACTTGACCTTGGGATTGTGAGCCCCATGTCGTACACTCTTTCGGGACTGCAAGGGTAAGATCATGACCGAACATGATGGTGGTCCGATAAATATCCTTGGTTTTGTCGTAGTTCAAATATACATGCTAGAAATTCCGACAGGTTTACTATGGGTATATCACGGACACGGAAAGCTTATTTCTCGAAAACTATTGGATGGATCAACTTTGAATTTAATTCTAATTTAATAATCAAGTCAATAAAAGAGGGTGACCCAATTCTATGTCCATCGTAGCACAAATATTTTAACGCTCTTATTTTCTTTTCAACTTTTCTGAGCATGGGGTGTCAATTTTTTCACAAAATGGAAAACGGATAATTATGATCAAAGTGTGATTGCCGTGACACCAAGATGAACGTTAAGATCTCGTCTAATACGCTCATTAGAGATTCATATTTAAGGGGAATTCATTTCTAAAAAAATAAGAAAAATCATAAATTGAGGCTCAAAGTGTGATCTTTCCCCCGGGGTATGTGATTCATGGGGTAATGATAGCATTAAACGTGTATATTCACACCAAAATGCCTGAAGATAAATTTCTTGGATTGTAGACTTTTATGCAATGAAACGAAATAAGTCTTAGCATATGATGATTTCATTCCGTACAAATTATTATACATTTTTAGTTGTGAATTTGAAATAGGGACTCGTGCCTCTAATTCAATTTCACAGAATAAATATTTATATTAATTCATACATGATGAAATCATCGTATGCTAAGATTTATTTCGTTTCTTTATACATCTAGACCCACAATTTAGGCATCTAAAAGTATACGATTTTAACAATCTTATTTTCAAGCATTCTGCTGTGAATATGCACTTTTAAGGGATGTAACAGGATATCTTCTCACAAACATGCCTATAGAACGTATGTGATGAAAGGGAAGCCATTTCTGCTAAAAAATGAAAGCATGTAACTGCATGTGACAAGGGATGATGATAGCATTACAAGAAGTCACAGGCTTCTCACATGTATATTGACCATCTCCGATGAAAGGGGGTGGGGAGGGGTTGATCCCGAGAACTGGCAACTTTGAGGCCAAGGTGGTGACCCGGGGGTGATGGAAACATTAAAGGATGTTACATGGTATCGTCTAATATGCCCATTGACATTCTCTGTTCTCTGGTGAGGGGAGCTCATTTCTGCAAAGAAAACCGCGAAAACTGGTAACTTTGAAGCCCATTGGATATATGACCCAGAAGTGACATCAACATCAAAGGATGGCACAGGGTATCATCTAATATATCTACTGACCTATTCTGATGAAGGGGAGCTCATTTTTGCCAAAAGAAAAACGAAAGCTGGTAATTCTGAGGCCTAGGGCGTACCTTTCCACTTATGCACGTGCCCTTGATTATTGGGGTGGTGGTGGTGATGGTGGTGGTGGCGGCGGCGGCGGCGGCGACGGCGACGATGACGATGATGATGATGATGATGATAATGATGATGATCAGTTAAGTTAAACCACGTATTTCCGGTAGACTATGGGCCTCATTAGCTATATCCTGCTTATGCTTGAAAGTTTGTTGAGAGAAACTCATGTGTGAACGTAGACACGCGTATATACGTAGGTTTATCTGAGTGCGGTGAGGGAGTGACATTGTACATATAGATGGATAATGTACATGCGGATTAATTAATTTCCACGCGTATATGTTCACGCTTGACAACTTGTGAGCGAGGTCAGTCACACAGTGGCGGATGAGTGCACGAGCTGGCGCCCATATATGTAGACGTCATGACATCCGAATATCCAGGACACAGGCTAGTTTTGTGGGAATTTCATAAATTGTAATGACACGTACCGCCCCTTTGGCGGCTGCTTGTACACGATACTATGCTTTGCTGCTGTTGGAAGGTGAGAGTGTATCCATTTCAAGACAACTATACAGGAATGCTGTTAGATATTTTGAAAAAATTTGATTAGAACCTGTTGCTGGCAACAGCCTCG
This sequence comes from Chaetoderma sp. LZ-2023a, assembly GCA_034401795.1. Classification (NCBI taxonomy): domain Eukaryota; kingdom Metazoa; phylum Mollusca; class Caudofoveata; order Chaetodermatida; family Chaetodermatidae; genus Chaetoderma; species Chaetoderma sp. LZ-2023a. The sequence continues at coordinate 127,172,918 of CM067373.1, read as the reverse complement.
TGTCACATTAATTTCAACATATTTAACAGAATATTCATAGCATTATATGTAATTTTCTGTTTTCTGTTGTGTGGTGTTGAAATGTTAACACCTCGATACTGAACAGGCACAGGCACCTGGTTCTAATGAAGCTTAGTACGGTATATGTTGCCAATTTTGGAAAACACTGACCCAGAGTGTCTGCCTGCATGCATGTCTGCCTGCATGCATGTCTGCCTGCATGCATGTCTGCCTGCATGCATGCCTGCCTGCTGCATGCCTGCATGCCTGCTTGGCCGGCCGTCCATCCACCCGTCCGTCCGTCCGTCAGCGCGTCCGTCCGTCCGCCCACCAGTCAGCCCGCTCGAGCTGCATCTTAAAAGATTTTTACTGCGCCATATACTTGTTTGTGAATCCAGACGTATAAACTGGTATCAGGATTTGATAAAATTGCGTATCTCTTGATATTCGGATTTGGTTACAGTCGGCGTTAAACAAACTGTCGAATACGGGAGGGCGGTGGTGGTAGTAGTGATGATGGCTGCGGCGGCACTGGCGCTGGTGCTGGTGGTGGTGTTGGTGCGTGCGTGCGTGCTAACGGTGGTGCTGGTGCTGGTGTGTGTGTGCGTGCGTGCGTGCGTGCGTGCGTGCGTGCGTGCGTGCGTGCGTGCGTGCGTGCGTGCGTGCGTGAGTGCGTGCGTGCGTGCGTGCGTGTGCCTCTGATTCACTATACATATAAGCTATGGGCCTTCATAATAAGAAGATAGAGCAGATTGAATTAGACCGGATCTTAGGAATTAACCAGGGGATTAAATAATGTACAACTGCTACATCGGATAGGCAAATGTAAATTGTACGCGTGGCCGCTCATTGCGCTTCCACTCAGTCAGCATGCATTAATGTATTGCTGTCTAGAATTGCCTATAGGCGCTGCCATTTTGAGCATGGGATTCTGGTCCTGCTGACTACCTCACTCACGTTAGCTTAGATCTTGCGAGAACGTGAATGCTGCGCGTCGCGAGATTTCATTCGGCGCGAAGTCCCGGCTCTATTTTTAGATTGCTGGATATCTTTCCCACATTGACGTCATTACGCCGGGATTTCCCTAAATCAACGTTTAGAGCAAAACTGCTGGCTGGTACCGCTGTCAACAAGCCGCTGACCCGCGTTGAGTTACTTTTGCACTAAAATACACCGCAATCTAAACCGCTCCTATGATAAACTAATGTCATTATATTATTTTAATCATATATCATTGGAAAGCGCATTCAATTGCCGACACATTAATGCATTATTTCTTATATTTTTGTAACATTTTCACTGAGTTATTTACGTATATAAAATACACCATTCGACTTAGATTCTTTAAATCAAGTGGACAATAGGGGATATTTTAAAATTGCAATCAACTGTATTAAATTGTATAAAACTATAAAAACTAATACAGAAATGTATAGAAAACCGGCTTAGCTTTCCAATCTTGTATGACTTCAAAAATATTATGAACATAGTTTTTTATATGCACTGCCTAAAGTGCACTGCATCTGATTCCCGTAGTAAAGTAATGCTGCTTCGTGTCGGCTATTGCGGTTACCGGTCGGAAGTGGTATGAGCGATGTATTCCGGGAATGTATTTCCCCCAAATACGCTAATGTGGGAAAGGTATATTATATTCACGCGAGTGATTCATGGCGAGTTCTATCTAATCTGTTTCGACTGGAATAGAGTTAGCGCGGCGATAACCGCTTAATTATGTTAACCAGCCAATGGAACTCCAAATAACTACTGTTCTTTTGCTGGAGGAGTACGTACGTGACACGTTCACCCTTCCTTCTGCAGATGAAAGTACTGGAGTACATGTGCGTGCGTATAGCGTCTCTTCTATTTCCACTTTAGCGCTCGACCAAACTGAGCACAAATGGTTTCTGCGATGATCGTGAGAAATGTCCATTTGCATTAGGTACTCACCGGAAAACCTTTTTGAAAATTTACCACTGGAATGACTGGCTGGATAACCGAGCCTATAATTTCAGTGGAAAATGACAAAAATATCCCACTCGTCTCTTGGACGGCAAATAAGCATCTGGACATTTTCTATGATACCGGATGAATCGGATCTGACACTCAAGTATATGACGTCAGAATCATTTACGTCATATGTAAGCTTACGTCACAATAAAAATGTATAATGAATGACATATCTAGCTCCATCAGGAACATTGCTACATATGTTGAAACTAATTTGACAGGGCGCTGTACGGATTGTAATTCTTTACGATTTAAGCAACAGTATGTTGAATATTTTGAGCCTAATTTGACTGGTTGCTGTTGCTTCCAAGATCACCCAATAAAATTAGTTTCAAAATATTCAAAAACTTACCTGTATCGTATATTACCTTGATAAATGTCAATTTGCATATAACAGGAAGCCTTTTTGAAAATTAAGCACTGGAATGACCGACTCATAACCACCCCTATCATTCCAACGGTAAAGTTTAATAACACTCATTTCTTGGACTGCAAATGGGCATATGACATTTTCTATGCTAATGGATGGATTAGATCCGTCGCTTAAGCATATGACGTTATAATCAATTACCTCATATTCAGGCTGAGATCACAATCAAAATGCGTAATGAATGAGATATCGATCTCCGTCAAGTGTACGAATTGTATGTCTTTACTATTTAATCAATATCATGTTAAATATTTCGAAACTAATTTGTCTTGGCGTTCGCGGTTGGGCCAGAGGCAGCAAAAGCACCCAGTCAAATTAGTTCCAAAATATTCAACAGCTTACCTGTATAGTTACCTTGGAATTGGTATTCTGGGCAGTCATTAATCAGCGTATATAAATTTATTCCAAAACGCTGAAAAAGAGGGCGGAGCTTAGCTAGAAATGGGCGTGGCATAGTTACGAATGGATCGCTCTATTGAAATTATCATGAACAAACCTGAGCAACTCGTAGCGACTAGCAACACGCCCCACTGACCACACTTCCACATTAACACACGATCACACTGGCCAAAAATGTGTTTTGCAGCGATCGTGAGACGTTTCTATTTGCGTATACCAGGAATACATTTATGCAAATTTACCACTGAAATGACTGTCTTGATAACCGATCATGTGATTCCAGTGGTAAAAGTTTTAAAATCTTCACTTCGTCTGCAAATGGGTATAAGGCATTTTCTATGATAATGGCTGGATCTGATGTTCAATCATATGACGTCGTAATCAATTACTTCGTGCATATGTAGACGTCACAATCCGCCATGAAGATTGAATAGTCCGTCAAGTGTATGAATTGTATGTCTTTACTAACTAATCAACATTGTGTTGAATATTTAAAAGTAATTTGACTGGGCGATGCTATGGCCATTGGCAACAAAAGCACCCAGTCAAATTAGTTCCAAAATATTCAACAGCTTACCTGTATAGTTACCTTGAAATTGGTATTCTGGGCATTCATTAATCAGCGTATATAAATTTATTCCAAAACGCGGAAAAAGAGGGCGGAGCTTAGCTAGAAATGGGCGTGGCATAGTTACGAATGGATCGCTCTATTGAAATTATCATGAACAAACCTGAGCAACTCGTAACGACTATCAACACGCCCCACTGACCACACTTCCACATTAACACACACGATCACACTGGCCAAAAATGTGTTTTGCAGCGATCGTGAGACGTTTCCATTTGCGTATACCAGGAATACATTTATGTAAATTTACCACTGAAATGACTGTCTTGATAACCGATCATGTGATTCCAGTGGTAAAAGTTTTAAAATCTTCACTTCGTCTGCAAATGGGTATACGGCATTTTCTATGATAATGGCTGGATCTGATGTTCAAGCATATGACGTCGTAATCAATTACTTCGTGCATATGTAGACGTCACAATCCGCCATGAAGATTGAATAGTCCGTCAAGTGTATGAATTGTATGTCTTTACTAACTAATCAACATTGTGTTGGATATTTAAAAGTAATTTGACTGGGCGATGCTATGGCCATTGGCAACAAAAGCACCCAGTCAAATTAGTTTCAAAATATTCTACAGCTTACCTGATAGTTAACTTGAAATTGGCCTTCGGGGAATTCATAATTCAATGATTCAAAGTACATGTATATAAACTGAGAAGAGGGAGGTGCTTAGCTAGAAATGGGCGTTGCATGGCTAGAAAGGGATCCCTCTATTGAAATAGTCATGGGCAAATTTGAGATTTAGGCAGCTTCAGTTTCATTTTCACGTTTACTACACCCAGGATACCGAGGCAGCATATGAAGGTACATATTTATAACAATTATTATGGCGAGTAAAGTGACAAAATACACAGTGATTATCGCGAGGTTAATAAATAAATAAATACATACTAATTACATTAATAACAGGATAACAGACTCGTTGACTTATTTTTTCTTGGCATATAAAGGTATTTATAAATTTTTCCGAGAACTGGCCTGTTGCATGTTGAAAGAAATCCGTTAGCTTGTCCTCCAGAGTTATTGGTTAGGTAATAACAAGGGATATGTCTTTGTCGTTCGGTGCTAAATTGTGTACCATGAAAAAGAAAGTGTAATTTGTCACCCATGCAATTACATGTATTACAGATGCGCTCATTTCTTTCAATTCGCTCCCATCTCTTGGCCTCGATGTCTAGTTGATGAATCAATGTTCTGAAGTATGTATGTATGTTATATTATTACAAAACGTTAATCGTCTTGAATTGGAAATTTCATCTCTACATTTTTCATTGACTTGAGTTTGTAAAGCTATTCTTACATGCTTAGTGATGTTAATCTTATTTGCGTTTTCTGCGTTAAATGCTGTATCAAATCCTGTTATTGTTAGTATTTCTTTAACTTTTTCTATCCATTTAATCTTGATATTCTTTGTTTCCAATTGCTGTAGGCAGGTATAGTAAAGAATAGATGAAAGCTTTCCATATCCAGCGTTCACGATGCCCGCCCAAAATCAAATTATATTACACTGTATTATAATATTTAACGGGTATTTACCTAATTCTGTATAAATCATAACATTCGGGCTACTTTTCTTCATTTGCAACCTAATTTTATAAAATTGTATTTGGCAGATTTCTAGCAGTTTCATGTTTTCGAAGCTCCAGATATCGGACGCGTATAATATAACTGGTACAACCACAGACTCAAAACAAAAAGTGTGCACTATAAATTTATTGGGACACCACTCGCTTTAATTTTGTGGACTAGTGCGTACGTTGCTTTAATCCCTTGAGATAAGTTTCGCTTTCTACAAGAAAAAAAATTACCATTATATTTGAAAGGTACACCCAAAAAGAAATATTTATATACTACTTCTATGCTATGTTCACTTTTTAAATTTTTTGGTTGGTTAATCTTCTTACGTTTTTCGAATATTTGTACTTTAGTTTTTGAATGATTGATCTGTAATTTCAACTTTTCACAATAGTCCTGGAATACGTCTAACGCATTTTGTAGCAACCTGGGTGTTTCTGCCATTAGCATAGTGTCATCAGCATAGAGAATCACAATAAGATATAAATAAAGGTGTGAATTATCAACTAGTTCGTTAATTGTTGTGAGCCCTGATGTGTGGTGTTATCAGTTCTAGGTAGTTTTCTAAGTCATTCAGAAAAATCTAAAAGAGAAAAGGGTATACATTTTCACCTTGTCCAAGGCCTATTCAACACGGAAATGTGTTTCGACTTAACTGAGTTCTGAAAAACAAATGATTTAATAGACTGATACATATCAAAAAATAATTTTAAAGCATTTTCCTGTAGCTCCGTTTTCAAAAGCTTTTTCAAAAGAGCCTTTCTTCAAACAGTATCGAAAACTTGTTTAAAATCTATAAAACAGCAGTATAACCTTTTATTTTCGGCTGATAAGAGCTGCTGTGTGAGATGCAGTGGAAATATATTGGCCAACGTGGATCTAACTGTTTTAAATCCGTTTTGCGAATCTGAAATGATTTCATATTGTTCTGCATATATGCATTCATAATTAATAATTATGGTGAAAAGTTTCCCCATACAGATGAAAAGTGTTATTGATCGGTCTCCTTTTTTCGTATAAATTGGTATAATCATTCCAATTAGAACCCCCCCCCCACACGCCACTGTACCTTACAGCGCTAATACTACTTGGTAATGTGTGGTCCAGTCAACATAGACCACTTGCATTAAAAGAACATCCGTATTTAGAGCCCACACATTTTAATAAGACCAATCACAGATTGTGGATCCTCGGCCAATTAGGCCTATGCAATTGCTACGTCTTGTGGACGCGCCGACGCAAATTTGTTAACATCGTGCACGTCTTCTACTAGAGGTGTACTATGTGTGCGATAAATTTCAACAGAAAAACATATATAACAATATTGTATACCGCGAAAAAGTAAACAAAGTTCCTAAAAATAATGGGCGCGGGAATATCGGTAGTATCCCTTTGCCTTTAATCCATCAGTGGGAACAACTCCATGTAGGACCAGTGCAATTATGCAGCAGTATTGATAGGCTACAAATGTTCCAAATTTCCGATCAAAACAGCTGACAATAATATTGTAGCAGATTGTCGAATACAGAAATCAACCGAAAGTGTAGACCTATACATGTGCTAAGTTAGAAACGGCTGCGGTAAGTTCGGTCACATAATTTCACCCATATAATATTATATTAGTATATGAATTTCGCAAGCGAACCAATTAGTCAGGTGTCAGGAGTTGTTTTAACGCCAAAGATCATGATTACCGCAGATAAAAGCATAACATTTTTTGTGAGGCTTCCTTCGGACCTATAATTTAAAAACGCATCACAGTTCTAGCTCTGGATCTGCTTCAGTGATCGTACAAACTCATATATTGCTGCCTTATTGGCCTTTCTTTGATTTCTACTCGTAGAGTTATCTAATCTCTTACTCTCACTGGTGGCCATCATTTGTATTTTTGCCCACATTTTCGAAAATCGGAAACACTGAGTAGGTGTCCTAATGCAGAATCTGTTGTAATGACCTCAAAAACCTTAAGCCACCTGACTAATTACTTCACTAGCGTATTCATATACCTCATTTATCTGTCTGTGATTTTTAGAACTAAGCATATGTAATATTCTATTGTCGATGGCGGACATCTTGGATTTTGCCCACCATCTTGGAAAAGTGGAAACACTGAACATGTATCCTAGCCCAGAGTAACTTTCACTGACCTTGAAAACCCCTATTTTGTCAACCCCATTCGACTTTCTGGGATTTTTCGAAGCCGGGATGTGTAATATTCTACTCTAACTGGTGGCCATCTTGGCCTTTAGCCGCCATCTTAGAAACTCAAACAAATTAAAGAGGGTTCCTATGCTAAAATTAAATAATAGGTCGAAATGAAAACTCACAGAAAATGTTAGGCTTGGATCCGCTCTTTAATGGTAAAGTTATTAATTCACCCGACTACATGTATTAAAGGAAGGGAAAGGGGAAATAACAAATTATGTTTATTGGCAATTTTATACAATAATAAATAAAATACCACCGGTAAAAAATAGAAATGAATAGGGATTATTTGAGAAAAAACATTTACTATATCTAGGAGCGTTTAACTTGGAACCAAATAGTGACATAACCGGTGCTTCGACGTCCGCCGTGTGTCAACTGTACGTGCATGTATAGGGCGTACTCGAATATAACAAAAGCAAACACTAATATAGTTTCATAAGCTGTATGAATAGTATTCACTATAGGCGCCGATGTAGAGCGATTAACTCGCTACTGTTAATTTACTATTGATTCTTTCGAAAATATTATATATTTGAAAGTCACTATTTCTCGTGGAAACAATGAGTTTCGGTTAAAATGATTTAAAAATATGCTGCTGGTTTCCAAGGTCGCAACATGATGCCTACTAAATATTTGGAAATTCGTGTAACTGAATGCAGATCGTGTCTCTGGAAACAATGGCTTTCAGTCAAATAGTTTTAAGGTTAGACAGTATTTTACCTGTAGGAAGTAGTGGCTACTCAGTTTAATGCGAATATAACTGAGATATATGACCAGTTGTAGAGGGTATTATTTATTCACTTGACGTACACCAGAGTGCACAGCACCACATGCGTCATTTATTGGTTCCCGCCAGAGTGAAACAAATGGTATTTATTTGGGTTTTTCCCAAATTATTCCAATTTATTTCTGTTTTTTTACTCGTGGCTATAGGTTGATTATTATCTAAATCTATCATTCAAGAGCATTTGTTTGCTCCCTGGTCCTTTCCTTTAAGGTTAAAACGATTCTACCAAATGTAATTTCGTAGTACACAATTTCATATTGAAAATTGGCTTAAATTTGTGGAGATTCACAGTTTTCAGGGGCATATTGTCTGTAATATGTTCAGCCCCAGAATTTCACCCCATAGACGCGTGTTTTAATACGCTAGTTATAATCTGAATCTAAAAGAATTCTAGATGTTGTAATTTCGTAATACGCAAAAATTGTCTTAGATCTTGGCTGAGTCGTGGTTTTCGGTGCCCTACCGTCTGTAATATGTTCGGCCCCAGAATTTCGCTCATATAGAGGTTTGAATATGTTAACTAATTCGTAATTTTGTAGTAGCAATTTCATTGCGTAAATTGGTTCTAATTTTAGCAGATCTGAGGGTATGCAATATGCTCGGCACCATAATTGCACCCATATGGTTAGATAGGGATATGGATACGCTAATGAATCTTGAGTTTTAAGATTTTCTACCATGAAGTAATTTTGCAATACACAATTTAGTAACCACCGGCAGTTGACAAATGTCAATAATTTACTAAATTCCGTACCATAATCTCTGTTCTCGGTTTGTAATCAGTTTCTTAACGTATGGCAATATATAGCTCAATATGGACTAGAGCTGTTGCACAATTCTACCATCAACTAATTTCATAGTATGTAGGTACTTATTCGCCATATGACCCCATTATAAGATAGTTAGTTCACATTCATCACATTCAGATAGGTGTATATGACATGGCATATCGCTCGTAGTAGGTTCAGTCCCAGAATCTCACCCGTATGTTTAGATAGGCATAGGCATACGCCTATGGAGTAGTGAGATCTAAAAATATCTACCATGAAATAATTTCGTAGTACACAATTTCGTAGCGAAAATAGGAGAAAATTTCGGCAGATTCACGGTTCACGGTTTTCGTTGCAATATGCTCGCTCCCAGAACTTCATGCGCAAAACCTTATGTTTGACGTGGATCAGTCCCGTGTGGTGTGAATATTCCTACTGATTTTAGCATATTTATAAAATGTCGCCGCGGTCACACCCGTCGCACGCATGCGATCTGAATGGGCCTTTAATGTAAATAGTTGTGCAGCAACCTGCGGTATCAATGATGTGACAATAATCATAGGCACTAACATTTACTTCTACTGTCTACAGTTTGGTCGAAGCTTTCTTAAGTTTTAAGTCAGTGATGCCAACGCTATCTGGATATGTATCTTTGATGCATGTTATAAGCTCTTCACGCTTGTTTAAGAATGTATCAAGATGTGCGTACATATATTTTAGGTTTAAAATATTCTTTACAGAATTATTCAATATCATTGAATGGGTGTCAGGATCTGCTTTTTGCTCCGATTTTCTACTGACTAAGGTGTCAGTTCTGCTGATTTAAAAAAAATCTTTATAGGTTGTTGATACCGAATGACCCAGACTTGATCTGTTGCTCCCTGTTGGTGCAGTAGTGCATTTCTCTCATATCTGTCTGTTCTTAATTCTTTTCTGTTCCTCTCTCTGCTAAGTGTGTTTTGTCTGGAGAAAAAAGATGGATGAAAAAATGGACGGGCTGACGCAAAATATAAGCTGCTTTTCCTAGCCCATAGCTAATACTGCCCATATCTTTTTGCAAGAAATAATCAAACTTTCATGGAATTTTCCGCCTATATTTTTTATATAAACTTCATTTTTTTCATGAAACAGTTGAGCTTATTTTTCAGAAATATAATAATCTCCAGGCACGCTATTTATCATTGATGCCTTACATCAATAGGTGTACTTGTTCACTTCTCTTATTCAGGGCTAGAGAAGTTTATTAATTTCTAACGACATAACGATTAGATATTTTGACGGAAATGCGATACAATCACATTAGAGTAATTATATGATAATAGAGCTCAACCTTATAAAAGCTGAGCATTCAGCATATGAATATCAAGGTCAGATACGTTATGAAATATTGTGAAAAGACTTCACTGATAGCTCTTCCTACCTCAAATAACAACAACATCTAGTCAATAGAAAATACGCAGTAGTTTCAAAGTATACACAGGATAACACCTAGAATTGATTAAAAGTCAGTGGTTGGAAGAAAAAATGACAATTAGATGCTCGAAGCGCGTGTGTGCGCGCTTGCGTCTGCGTATGCGCGTCTGTGTGCGTGCGTACGGTGGGTCGGTCGGGTGTGTGTAAAACGGGATGACAAGGTTATGCACACTCCGATCGTTCTCGTTGATAATGTGTCAACGAACCACGTTTATTATTACCCGTCAGTGACCACATTGTAAAGTACACGTGAATATAGCGAGATCTCACATAATCTACTCTAGGCATATTATTACGCTTATATCCCTCTCTAGCGCAGGTCAGAGTCTACAATACGTTCGTCTAGGGAACTATATTTATCTATCATGGACGTTTTGTCATATCATTTGTGTTTGCCATTCTCATAAATTAGCATACGCTGACCATTAACCCAATGACGTCACTTTGGTAATTTTGAGAAACAGCTTCACTTACAATTTAAAAAATGTGCATTCTCAATTATTCCGGCGGATATATTCAATTATTTTGGGCCCTTCAATATATAGAGTCCAAATACAGTATTGAGAACAAGTAAAATGTCACATTAAAATGTGATACTCCTAAGATTATTAGCTCGCATAATTATATTGATGTTAATGCCACCATGTATAGCAAACGGGGCCAGTCTGTCTGTAAACTCCATCCATCCACCCACCCACCAACCCACCCACCCACCCACCCACCCACCCACCCACCCACCCACCCACCCACCCTCGCTCCCACCCAAACCCCCACCCACCCAGCCATCCATCCACTCACCACCCACCAGCCATCCACCCACCCACCCACCACCAACCCACATCCACCCACCCAACTACTCACCCACCCACGCACCCACCCACCCACCCACCCACCCACCCATCCATCCACCCACCCACCCACCCACCCACCCACACATCCATCCGTTCACCCACGCAACCACGCACCCGCCAACCGACCCACCCGCCAACCGACCCACCCGCCCACCCATCCACCCAGCCAGCCACCACGCACCCAGACAGCCAGACAGCCAGCCACCCACCCACCACCAACCCACACATCCACCCACCTACATACTCACCCAGCCAGCCAGCCATCCAGCCAGCCAGCCAGCCAGCCAGCCAGCCAGCCAGACAGACAGACAGACAGACAGACAGACCCACGCACGCGCGCACGCGCGCACGCGCGCACGCAAGCACGCAAGCACGCAAGCACGCAAGCACACAAGCACGCAAGCACGCACGCACGCACGCACGGACGCTCACGCACGCACGCACTCACTCACTCACTCACTCACTCACGCACGCACGCACGCACGCACGCACGCACGCACGCACGCACGCACGCACGCACGCACGCACGCACGCACGCACGCACGCACGCACGCACGCACGCACGCACGCACGCACGCAGGCACGCACGCAGGCAGGCAGGCAGGCAGGCAGGCAGGCAGGCACGCACGCACGCACGCGCCATCCACCCATCCATCCATATGTCTGCCAATTTATCTGTCCATGAATTATTTCAATTTAATGCCATCTAACTTATACGCAACTAACTGCATCATTTGATTTTCCGATTTGTTCATTGTTATTAAGTTCCATTGATGAGCCAATTTCATGAAGAGCGCCGTTGATCCGTTATACAGATAGAGGGAACATGTTGTCGAGCCAATTCTTTTACTCGTCTGTGAAGTCTATTTCGAACCCAATGATAGACAGTGAGGTTTGGTGACAGAAATAGAATAGGTTAGCACCTAAACAGCAGAGAGAGAGAGAGAGAGAGAGAGAGAGAGAGAGAGAGAGAGAGAGAGGGAGAGGGAGAGGGGGAGGGGGAGGGAGAGGGAGAGGGAGAGAGGGAGAGAGAGAGAAAGAGAGAGAGAGAGAGAGAGAGAGAGAGGGAGGGAGGGAGAGGGGTTGGGAGGGGATGGAGGGAGGGAGGGAGAGAGGGTCTGTGGTCTCGAACTCTGCACAATTTTACTTTAGCTTTCGGGAAAATTTCATCACTTGATCGTGCCAAAAGATCGTGACATGCCAGTCCAATTCTTTCGAAATGACTTCTAAAGCTGCGATCAGGTCGCGCTACTATGACCCGCGCTGCGCTAGAACTGTCGGCAACTGACTAGAAAATTTGCGCTCATGTCGCTTACGATTCCATTACTAGCACCTATCGGCAACTACTTGCGCGGCCCGTTTCCAAGTCTTCTTGCACTCATGTCAACTGGAAACGCAGTATGAATTAACAGGTCATGTATTTATTTTGAAACGCCCTTTCATATTTGAAATATATGTTTGTTGTGCATTATCTCCTTAAAATGTGTATAGGCCTATTGTATCACATGTATCCAAGAAATCATTAGATAATCTGTTCTGTAGCATGTCTCAAACACACAGGTGATAAAGAAAAAAGGATAGTTTCCTTTCCTATGGTATTAAATGTATCTTCCTATTGCTACTTGCTTTAAATTATAGATACTGCCTTTTGCTAATACGTAGCCTAATAATCAATGGTGGTTGGGTTTAATAAAGCTATGCTCATGTATAAAATCTGTCAGCAAAAACAGGAATTACAAATAAACAGAAAAAGGCGTGTACGAGAACTTCCGGAACATTCCACAAATTGTATATAGATTTTAAATTTTAAGAGCGGGCGCCCTACTGAAACAGAGCAGGGCAGTGAATTGAAAAATAATGGTATCAAGATTTACCCAAAGAATATGCCTCTCAACTTTAATCAAGCTATATTTCTTATTAACGGAGAAGTAACGATTTTAAAATTTAAGCGTGTGGCCCCGTACAAGCAGGGAAGTGAATTGATAATCGGGCTCGCTTACAGATGTGGGTATATATCCCGAGAAAAGTAGTCTGAAGTTTCAGCGAGATTGGAGGAAAACTGAATGAGGATTAGTAAAATAACAAGAACATGACCAACCTTTAGAGATCCATTCGGAATATAAAAGTTATCAGCTAAAATAGTTTGATTTTCCTTACAGAGATGGTAAATATAAGACTTCACAGTCAAACTATGGCGACAAAAGTCAAACCTTTGATGACGTCATTTTATAGCAGCACCAGTTGATGTTACGCCATGTGATTATGTCTTCAGAGCCTTGATTGACAGATCTGATTCATGAATTATGAGACTGTGCTAGCTTGAATTAAATAATCTGATGGCATTTCTTTAGTAAGTAATTAACCCTTTAAATTGAAATTTACGACTGTAATGACTGACTCCGTTATCCATCGGTTTCTGTGTACTGATTGGCTACAGCCGACAATTCAGTTGCCGACAATCGTAAATACGCTCATGTCGATAATAACTTGTCTGCGATTGACGGCAACCGATCGCAACCGATCGTAGAAGTAGGACATGCTCTATACAAGCGATTTGAGATTTTTTGGACGGCGATTGACGGCGATCGACAGTAAAGTGATCGCAGGTACGCTCAGGTCAAACCTGTTGGAGACTAAATCGGTCGCTGAGAGTTGCCGATAGTTGCTGGAAAATCAAGCAGCAACTAGTTGAGTAGCAGCACAAGCTCGACCTGACCGCATCTTTAAACAGCTGCGTTCTTGGTTAAAGTGTCTTCACTAGAGACCGTCACGTTGAACAGCAGCGTGCAATAAAGGAACACAGATTTGCAGGTGGTTCATTTAATCTTTTGGGTTGGGCAAGGACAATATGGGTAACTTTGCCAGCAGCTTCACCGTGGGCAGAGTTTCTGTGTTTGATTGGTTTGGAAACGCTATCACATTTAGATTTCTGCAGCTAATTGCTAACACTGTAAGGCCCAGATGCAAGTCCAATATCCAGTGTCATCGATTGTTTTTGTAGTGACCTGGTACCAGCTACAAACGGATGTAATAGCTGATCATCAGGATCAATACATTGGTTTTATGCCATTCATTCATGTCAGTCTCTGTCAAGATGCCCTTACTGTTATGCACAGAATGTGACGGTGGATTACCAGCATCTCTGAGAGCCCGGACCACCAGCTGTGATGCCATCATTCTGCTAAAGCGCCTGCTTTTAAGCCACCATGTTCGCTTAGCTGTTCTCTGATATGGAGAAGGATGTTGCAGCATTCTCGGCATAGCTTTGCGCTACCATATGCACGAATGTGTTTATTAACTAGTGGCTTTGTATTGACTTTACATATGATATAATGCTGTGGCTTCGGTGCATGTCTGTACTCTATGGTCTGTGATATTCCTTGTCCATGCTGTTCGTTATGTGTTTGAAAGCGGGATTTGTGAAGACGAGACCGCGCACTAATGAAGGCCGCGATTGCATCCCACAGCCGTTGCGCTTGCCCATCGCATAGGCCATCCAGTTGGATACCACGGTTGAACACGCATGACTATAATAAATATGTGCTGGTGCAGTAAAACTACAATGTAAAATCCTGTCAATCTCTTCGAATGAAATATTGTTACGAATATTAAACGAATTCTAAATCATCTTGGCGATAGTCAATAATAATCAATCGAAAGCGTACGACCAGAAAAATGACATTCTTACCGAGACAGGCCAGGACAGGGTAGAACTGCGAAATATAATTGTCCAGTATCTTTACAAAGGAAAATATGAATAATATTCCCATTATGCATCTTAAGACAGAAACCAATGAACTAAGCAACATCAAAGTGAATCTAGAAGATTTGGGGGAAAATCAGGCAATTTAAAATCACAAATCACTAGATACAGGCTCAGCGGCTGCAGATTGGACGTATTCCCATATAATAACCATACATAGGAAAGAGTAAAACTACAACCAAATAACGGATCATTGTGAGAGACATTGCAGTAGTCTACATAATAAATACCAGTTTCATTGCTGAATACCAACATAGTTTCGTGACTGGGTGATCTACAATGACACAATGGAGAGTTTCAGTTTATCCCTCAATCATATGATGTTATAATCAGCTACGTGCCATGTGGGAGGACTTCATAATCAATTGCACCATAAATGGCATAACTAAGTTCGTCACAAACGCTTAATTGATGAAGTTAGTGAATAAAAGGCTGAATTGATTAGGTGCGTAATCGGTTTTGTGATAATGTCACTTGCATATTTGAATAGTGCATTGCTCATGCCATCATGTCCGGATACACGCCCACTTTTTCAGGGGTTTGAGTGTCTTCTCAACTTCTGGTGGTCTCCTGAGAATGGGTGCAAGGGCTCATCATCGTAGTCAGTGAACTGTTCCTTGGACCTTTCTCGAATTGCCTCGGCTTTGCCATGGTCAGTCCCGATAAAGTGTCAATCAGCGTTATGCACAGCGAGTGGTGATGCGTATTCAGTAACTCTGAGTGATCGGGCTGCCAGAAACATTTTGTGACATCCAGTCTCATCGATTGTTTTTGTAGTGACATCCGTGTCATGGATTCATCTGCTAGGGAGTCTGCTGCTTGAATAGCAAGATCTTTTAAGCATTTGCTGATGCGGTGCAGAATGTTATTGCCTGCGTAATTTGGTGCGGTCTTCGCATTGGCCACTTTGATAGATGTGCAACCATACTGCCTTCTGTGTTGCCGATAGTTTTACTACTTCAGAGTTATCAGTATACCTAGTTCGGTTGTTTTTTTATAACTCTTATGGTGCTGGTAGATGATGATTTCATACATTTCAGTATTTTGTTTAGGGCTTCGTTTGGACCAGAGCTGAAATCGATGTTAGCTATCTGCTCCCCAAGGGGGACTCTGCCCTCTTGCCTGGTATGGCGTTGATACATTAGGTGGAGATGGTTCATCTGAAGGCATGTAACGACTGGCTTATGGTCAGAATTGAGGTCTGCACTTTCATGGGAACGATCGTCACAAAGCAGGGGGTTGCTTCTGTTTTGCGTAGCATGTGGTCTATTTGGTTGAAGACTGCTGTTGTAGACTTAGAGGCGTTTGGGTGGGCTTTATGATCAGCAATGTGTCCGTACCCTGATGCCCGGTGATGGCATGGGTGTTTGAAAGCCGTGTGTGTAGCATATAGGCCATTGACACTAAGGGATTCCACTCGTACATCTCCATTGCTGTTGCGTGTGCCCTCTCCATATGATCCCATGTATAAACCAAGTCCTGAATTCTTCTACGCATTGCCGAGTTTACCTAGCTTGGAGTTGAAATCTCCACATACGAACAGTTGTCATTTGGCTGGTATTGTAATGGCGGAGCTCAGTTCTGCATAGAAGGAATCTAATATTGCTCGATTCGGTTTGGCATTTTCTGTAGTTGGGCCATACACGTTGACTATGTAACACTTAGTGGTGGTGCGTTTTCGCGTTGACATAGCCAGGTCGATGAATGCAACGCGATCACTGACGTATCCAAAACTAATGACATGGTCCAAGAGTCTTGGTCCGATTACAAAGCCTAAACCAGGGTATGTTGCCTGTTTTTGCTCCATTAGTACTAGCTTATGGCCTGTCTGAAGCTGCTGCTCTGAGTGGTTAGATACTTTAGTCTCTTGAATATGATCTACGACTAGTGAGACTATTACTTGCAGACTCGAAGTTGAGAGTACGAGTCAAGTCAGTGCAGTCTGAAGAGTTTGAGACATCAATCGGCTCCCTGCAGAGAGATGGTATATCCCCTGTGCTTTTCACCTGTTACCGTGTTGGTGCATTGAAATCCGTGCGGACAAATTCCACATGACCAAACACCCCAGTGTCATACTGGGTATACCACTAGGGATGGAATATGCCGACGACGTGGACTCCTAGAAGAGGAAAAGAAACCCCTTAAAAAGTGTGAATCCATTTATGAATGAATCCAAAACAGAGATCACCCACATATACATATCTACAAAGAATGAAACTAAAGAAAATGACGATCCATTTCATAGCGACGAACCATGGAAGAAAAGTAAAATCATGGGCTCACTGCTTTATAGTACTGCTGCCATTGCTACACGCTGCGTCATGGGGGGGGGGAGGGGATATAGATTTACACTCCTTCTGGAAGTTATTGATTCGTAGATTAAAGATTCCCTTGACAATGTCACAACTAAGCTTGCAATATACGTCTAGGCGCGGATCACCACGGATCAACACGGATTATCACGGACCAACTCAGGTGAGAAATAACTCTAGTAAAAGGATCGCTGTTAAATATAGGTGGAAAAAACCCACAGCCACAACCTGCCTTAAACAGCAATGCACGGTTGGTAAAGAGTTTGAAGAAGTGACCAAAATAAAACCCTGGAAAGCTATAAGCAGAATCCACAAGCAAGTTAATTTGAATAACAAAGGAACAGGAATAAACACACCACAAACTAATTAGAACATGGCTTAAAGTTAACATAAACCTCTAAAACCGTTAAAGCTAATGACAAGGTTTAAAGTAATCATAAACAATAGAATTAAGAATAAATCGTGACACACACGCACGCACGCACGCACGCACGCACGCACGCACGCACGCACGCACGCACGCACGCACGCACGCACGCACGCACGCACGCACGCACGCACGCACGCACGCACGCACGCACGCACGCACGCACGCACGCACGCATGCATGCATGCACGCACACCCTTAAGAAAGTACACTAAATGACTTTAATAATAACACAATTTACTCTATCCGATTTACGTAGTCTGCACCGCAAAAAAACCACGCACCGTTACTGGACACGGTGGCCAAACAGCATAATTTCCAATGATGTAGTATACAAGATGTGTAATACATCGACGCTGGTAGCTAAAGTTGCCCAGCAAAGATGATCCATGTTTGGCCATGTGCTAAGGATGCCAGGGGACACATAAGCGCAGAGAGCCTTGGAATTCGCCTTACCGGGAGCCAGCAAATATAAAGCCAGGCGATGACGTCATTGCATAAATCTGTTAAGCGTGCTACGAGCTGACATCAAGAAAGCAAGCCTCTGAACACTCAAGCCAAGAATGGACCTGAGGAAGCTAAATATTTTGTTTGAGAACAAGACACAGAGGGCAAAAGCGAAGAAGGACTGCTTGCAGCTGTAGGATGTTTCTACTACTACAGCCGCGGAATACTGTAATCATACATAGACGTGTTGGAGACCTGGATGCCTGCTATGGACAAGGATGAAGATACAGATGCCTGTATCTTGATTTCATGAAAGCATGTGTTACTCTGCCTAATTTTCGCATTCTAATTAAATTAAACCAATACAAAATCTCAGGAAATCTACTGAACTGGCTCATATCTCTTCAACAAATATAGTCAACACCTTCCCTATATAGCTACCTTGAAATTTCAGATTCTGCAAATTCAGATTTCCAACACGCATACCAAGTGGGTGGAGCTTTTGTAAAATGGGCGGGGCATAGCTAGAAATGGATCTCTATATTTTCACATCGACCATGCAACGCTAGGTCAAGGGTATAACAATATTTCCAAGCATATGTCGCCTTTTCCTAGTCTGGTGAGAGGAATGGACCTTTCCAAGGTTATCCATCCATCATATGACGTCATATGACTTAATAATCAGTTACGGGTCGTGTAAGATGACGTCACAATCATGATGTCAAGAATGACTCGATATAGTCCGTCTTTAACGCTTAATAGTCCGACACGTTGTAGGAATCGTATGTCTTTACCATTTAATAAACATTCTGTTGAATATTTTGAAACTAATTTGACTGGACGTTGTTGCTGCCATAGGCAGCAACAGCACCCAGTCAAATTAGTTTCAAAATATTTAACAGCTTACTTGCATAGCTTTCTGGAATTTATATGCAGAGAGTTCAGGGATCGATCGATCCCAACACGGACGATGTGCGGGTGAAGCGTAGATAGAGACTGGAAAGGTCCATTCTATAAGTGATGTTTTGTTGGATAGAACATGGCAGTGTAGCAGATACATCCACTGCTGGGCCTCCAGTTTGTGCAAAATATTGAAAAATAGTGCGGTCGGATCTAATATTCCATCTCACACTCTCTATGCTGTCGATTGATATGTTAATGTGTCTGTCAAATACGACATCAATCCAATAGAGGAATCTAGTTTTAACTATACCACGCCCACCCACATTTTGCCCGTGCTTGGATCAACAGACCCCTGCACTCTCCGAATCTCAATCTCCAGAAAACTCTACAGGTAAGGTACTGTATATTTTGAAACTAATTTGACTTGGTAGGCAGCAACACCGCCCATTCAATTTAGATTCAACATATTCAACAGAATGTTTATTAAATTTGTCAAGACGTTACAATTCTTACACCTTGCCGGATTATTAAGCATTTGTGCGTCATTCATGAGGCAGTTGATTATGACGTCAGCCTACATGTGAGGTAGTTGATTATGACGTCAATATACTTGACTGGGAAACTGGATTCATCATTACCATTCTGGCGCGGATTGATTGGACTGTTGAGATCAATTCACCTTTCCAGTTTATCCATCCATCATATGACACCATAATCAACTACGTGACGTGTAGAATAACATCATAATCAATGACGTCATTAGGACGTCATGAATGGCATAGATAAGTACGTCACCAACGCATAATTGAAGACGGGCTATGCGTTGTTGTACTAATTGTATGTCTTTACTATTTAATAAATATTAAGTTGAATATTTTGAAACTAATTTGACTGGGCGCTGTTGCTGCCAAATTAGTTGCAAATATTAAACAGTTTATCAATTATTTCCGTAGCCTCGCAATTCAAATTCACCAAATGCATATTCTTCTAAAAATCATCGTCAAGCATACGCAGCCCGGCAGGCACGCGCGCACATGCGCACGTACGCACGCACGCATGTACGCTCGTACGCACGTGGCATGCGACGGTCCCGTTCGATGGCGAGTGTCAAGATTTGGGATCCGTACACCAGAATATAGCATAAACAACGACTTGAAAAGGCGATCAGGGCATAACACAATTTAAATAAATTACTGGAAGTATCTGATTTGTCGTTCTAGTACCTGGCGTCACAATCAATTACGCTTAGTAGTAGTGTCGGAATTAAAATGATACCACCTCCCTCAACCGGCCGCTGTTCGGCGATCAGTGGCCATGGAAGGCCGTGGCGAATATAAAACTCCTGTGTGGACCACACTGTCCGGGAGAACCTCCTCAAGATACCGGCCAGTGGCTGGCCTCTCTCTCTCTCTCTATTCTGCCCGGTATTCTGAGGAGGTTTTTCTATCTGTGGGACACTTTTCTACCTATCCTATCTATCCTACATATGTACCTATCCTACCTATCCTACCCCACCTATCTCCTACCCCACCCTGTTGCTATTCTAGCTGGCTGGTGTGTGCGTGTCTGTGGTACTTTGACCTCACACTGGGGAGTGTCGCGGTGGGTTTTTATCTAACCTGGTCATATTAACCCGGCCCTAGTGTCTTACCTAGTTTCGAAATTTCAGGTAAGTCCTAGCGAGGTCTTTTGAGCAGATTTTAACCCCAGTCTGGGAATCCTATGCAATTCAATACTCTATTGATTGACCCACCGCAACACCACTAAAATATCACCTCTTAGTAATCTTATCTCTAAACGTGAGTTGTAACTGCGCTTATCAGTCCCTCTAGATCTTGACGTCATTTCCAGATAATGCAGTAACAGCAATTTCAACAATACAGCAATGAGAACACATAACTTATCAGCTATAATTACTAAAGCATACATGGCCGAGTTAATGCGGGGGATCCTTGTTTTGTGTTTATTAGCAAACTTAAAATCACAGGTTCAAATGTCACTATTAGCATTTGTGGCTATCTCGGCCATTTTTGGTCCGATTTTAAAATGGTAAACAGTTTTGAAATTCTCGCTTCATTCCGGTCCTAATCGGTGCCAAGAACGACGAGAATGAACTGATTTCTCGGTACAATATAAGCATATATTCTCTCACAATACTGACATGAGGTCTGACGCATGCGCATGCGTACTACGCGTTCTTACGGACTTAGCCATACCTCTCTCATAGGGTTTTATAAATGCGTGCATACTATCCTATCCAGGGGGCATGCATGCGCACAGCCCATTTAGAGAAAGGCACCCACAGGGATATACACCCCACAGGTACTGATCGCCAGCACCACACATAATAGGGTCTGAACGGCAATTTAGAGATAGGCATCCACAGAGATATACACCACCTACAGGTACTGATCGCCACGCATAATAGGGTCTGAACACCCAGACAGGCATCCACAGGGTTATACACTACCATCGGTACTAATTGCCACACATAATAGGGTCTGAACACCCATTTAGAGACAGGCATCCACAGGGATATACACCACCCATAATAGGGTCTGAACGCCCAGACAGGCATCCACCCACAGGTACTGATCGCTACACATAATAGGGTCTGAACGCCCGTTTAGTGACAGGCATCCACCCACAGGTACTGATCGCCAGCACCACACATAATAGGTCCGAATGCCGAGAGAGGCATCCACAGGTATTGATCGCCACACATAATAGGGTCTGAACGCCCATTTAGAGACAGGTATCCACAGGGATATAACCATGTGTACCTTTGCACAGATTCGCGCTATTGCAAAGCAATTCGGCCTTAGAGGCTGCTCTAAGGCCAAGAAAGCTGCCCTGCTCCAGATGATCGACCAGATCCTTGCCGAGGAGTAGTAGAAGCGACTCTCCTGAGCAATGAATATGAGAAGGTTTCGAGCGCTTACTGACGATCCTTGGAATTCCCACAAGAAAGCGCAGTGGATACGTGAGTTTAGTCAGTTGGACGAGGAGGTGACTGCTAGCTTGTGAGCCAAGGCTATAGCGAGGTGGATTGAGGCCCATTCACTGGGACACTTAACTCTCCAACGCAGGGGGCCCCCGCACCCTGTGCAGGCATCCATTGGGATATACACCATGAATAATGTAGCACAGCTTCGCGCTATTGCAAAGCAATTTGGCCTTAGAGTCTACTCTAAGGCCAAGAAGGCCAACCTGCTCCAGATGATCAGGTAGGTCCGTGCCGAGAAGCAACTCTCCCGAGCAAAGAATACGGGAAGGTTTCAAGCACTTACCAAAGAGGATTCTTGGAATCCCCACAAGAAAGCGCAGTGGATACGTAAGCGTCGTCAGTTGGACGAGGAGGTGACAGCTAGCTTGCGATCCAAGACTGTAGAGAGACGGATGGAGGCCCGTCCACTGGAGAGCTTAACTCTCAAACGCAGGATCGTTAAGCAATGCCGAGGTCTGAGCCCAGCCCAGAGCATAAGGGGGCCGAGGTCTGAACTTTTAGGCCGGAGCATGAGGCGAGAAGGCGAACACATTCTCGACCAGCGTCTCGGCGAAAGGGAGACGGAGGATAGAGGACGCCAGTCAGTATGCTGGGAATTCTTCAGAGGTCTAGAAGGAGAACTCACAGGCCGGATCATGCAAAAGATCCAACAGACGGTCCAGAATGCCTTCTACCTCCGCTACACCCATACCTATCACATCCGTCAAATCAAAGACGGTAGGGTGATGCTCTTCCATAAGAATTCTCCAGGGAGCCCGTGGCTGAACACGATAGGAGCAGCTCAGGACTTGATGGCAGCAAGAGAGCAAGCCCGCCTCGACACAGACAATATCGATCGACCCAACACCAAGTGGGCTTTCGTTCACTCAATCAACGTTGAGATCAGGGCTGTCATCGACCGCCAACCTCTGCTTGGGACAGGCCCCCTCCCAGACTGGCTACGACAGAAGAAGAGTATGACTGCCCTCAACACCTACAGGGACAACATGTGTCTCTGGAGATGTCTAGCAGTCCACCGAGGAGTGAGAGCTGATATAAGTACAGCTCCTGCACGAGAACTTGCCACACAGTTCTACGGCAAGACAGTACCTGATGTCTGCAAGACCTCGCTGGATCAGCTGGACAAGGTAGAGTTCTTCGCCAAGATCAGGATTCGCGTGTATGAACAAACTGAAGGGGGCACCTGGCACATGATCAGGCAAGCGGCTCACTACCATGACACCATGACCATCGGAGTGTGGGACCACCACGCCTTCTACATCAAGAACATTTCCAAGCTGGCACATATACTAGTCTGCAGTCATTGTCAGCAGAGGTTTACACAGCCAGGCAATCTTCAACTTCATGTTGATCACTGTACAGGCGGAAAAACAAAAATCGTGCATCCTGGCGAGAAGGTTGAGGCGCCACAGTCTTCATATGAGAAAGCCTTCTATGCACCCCAACCATCCAGTTCAGTGGCTACTCGTTGGATCGAGTATGAGTCGAGAAACGGACGCTTACATATACACCATTTAGAGTGTGGGCACGGTGCTGAGTGTTGAATCGAGGGTGCTACCATAGATGGTTATGATCCGACCAACAACACCGTTTACCAGTTCCATGGCTGTCACTGTCACGGGTGTCCACAACACCAGTGAGGTGAGGATGCTGAACAAAGATATTGCAAGACAGTCCTGAGAAAGGAGAAGGTGAGAGCCTCTGGATGTATGCTTGTTGTACAGTGGGAGTGCTGTATAAAATGCTGGGCAAGCGTCCCTAAACGAGTTCGGACTGTCCCATACCCACACTTCATAGTTTACGACTTCGAAGCACTCCTAGATGGTATCAAGACTCATCCTACGGAGACTCTTACGATCGAGAGTACTCACATACCTATCTCTGTGCCAGCTGGCTGCTCCTTAGAGGGCGCCACGAGTGAGCCCACTCACCTCTGCAATCCTGACCCCAAAGAACTGATCAGAGAGTTCATGCTGGAGATCCAATGGCGAGCATCTCTAATCCGGACAAGGGTTAGGGCACAGTACATACTGACAGACCTGGACAAACTCCCAAAGCAACAGCAGTGACTGATCAACGAGTGGTGTGACCAAGTGCCTGTACTGGGGTTCAACTCTGGGCGGTATGACCTGAACCTCATCAAGAAGTACTTTATCGATGAGCTGACTGATAGTACAGGTACAGTGAAAGTCGCCAAGAAGGCTAGTCAGACCATGTTCCTCATAACACCTGAGCTATGGTTTCTCGATGTGCTGATCTACCTCGGCCCAGGAGTCTCGTACGAGGTATGGGTCAAAGCTTACAGGTGTACACAGCAGAAGAGCTGGCTCCCATAACAATGGTTTGACACACATGAGAACTCAACTATCCAGGGCTTCCTGACTACTCAGCATAGACATCTAAGCTCAAAGGTGGCTACCTCTTGATGTGAACAGAGTGGGAACAGTGTAACCAGACATTCAGCGAGCATGGAATGCGGACATTCGCTGACTGGCTGCGATACTACAACAACCTGGACGTCAGTCCATTCATCAACGCCCTAGAGCAGATGCGGGAGTTCTACACAGAATGTGAAATAGACATCCTCAAAGAGGTGGTGTCTCTCCCAGGTGTGTTACTGCAGTACCTCCTATGTGGAACCGCTCAGCACATGCTGGATGTTAGCCTCTATTCACCTGACAAGGAAGCCTACGAGATGCTGAAGGGTGTTGATGTTGTCGGTCCCAGCATCATATTCACCAGAGACCATGAGGCTGGTGTGACTTGAATCCACCAGAGTGAGCGTGTCTGCCAATGTCTAAGCGGCTACGATGCAAATGCTCTGTACCTGTCAACGATGGCCAAAGAGAGGCCATGTGGTAAGGAGAAAGTGCGCCATTGGTCCGGTGCTAGTGGGGTAGCTAGCTTTACGGAGGCTCTCCTAGCAGACAGCTGGTTTGGGTTTGCTGAGGTGGATATAGAGGTCCCCAAGGCACTGTGGGCAAAGTTCGAGGAAATGCCTCCTCTCTTCTATAACCGCAAGATCCCAGTAGAGGCAATCTCGTCTGAGATGCTGGCATATCTAGGGCGAACAGGGAGGAAGCGGCCCACCACCCAGAAGCTGGTCGGTGCCCTCTCTGGCAAGAAGCGGCTGCTGTACGCCCCGACCCTCAAGTGGTTTATAACCCATGGCCTGGAGATCAATGCTGTATACCACACCATAGACTATGAGGCCAATGCCCATTCGAGTGGTTCGTGGAGAATGTTACGGAAGCCCACCGATCCGGAGATGTAGATAAGAGCAAAGCGCTCTTGGCAGATCTATTCAAACTCCTGGCAACAGTGCCTACGGGAAGCTCAGCGAGGCCCTAGAACGTCATAGCAACACCAGCTTCATGAAGGATGAACGCATTGTAGGCAAGGCCCTGTGTAGTGCATGGTTCGAAGATCTTGAGGAGATCGGTTAGTCATACGAGCTCCAGAGTTGCAAGCCGAGAATCACAATTCGAAGGCCCTTCCAGATGGGGATAGCCGTTTATGAGCTCGCGAAGCTGCGAATGCTGGAGTTCTACTACGACTTCCTCGATCGCTACATAGCTCGTGACAGCTTTGAGTACCTGCAGATGGACACTGACTCCACGTATATCACTATAACTGGCTCCAACCTCGACGATGTCATTCACCCTGAGATGCGAGCAGCATACCAGGCTCATAAGCGGGACTGGCTAGCTTGGGACAAATGGTCTGGACGGACTCCGGGACTGTTCAAGCTCGAGTTCGAAGGCCCTCGTGGCATCACTCTCTGACCCAAATGCTACTACATGGAGAGCCTAGCTGCAAGCAAGTGCTCAGCTAAGGGAATGTCAAAGCGGCAGAATGAGGTCTCTTGGCAGAGGTTCTACAGCGTCCTACATGGCGGGGTGGACAGAGCTAAAAACTGAGGCCTACACATGCGCAACCAGGGTATGGTGACGTATGCGCAGGAAAAACTCGGACTCTCCGCTTACTATGATAAGCACCATATGCTGCCAGATGGGGTCCATACCGAGCCCATCGAGTATGATGTTAGCACCCTAGGGGTGGTAGCTGTGCATCTTCAGGGACTGGCTGAAGCTCTTCTACGACAAATGGTCGCCTAGGCACTCCGTGCTGGTGTGCCACATAGTACAGTGTAGGCCGCCCCTCCACCTCCACATACCTGTCAAGCCTGTGAACATCTATCGACCAGTTGGGATCTGTTGCACGCCATCGACCACCTTCCAGCTCACCAGGCTCATACAGGTACCGAACCAGAGCATCAGTTGCTAGGCACTCCTCTCCCTTGTTCGCTCCTCTAGCGCTGTGACTAGCAGAGTGTCTGATAGCCTCTACCGGATTCTTCCAGATTAGCCTAGTAACCTCGAACCTAGAACAGTCACTCGGCGTGGCCATTTCCGCTATTGGTGTGGGAACAGTCTCTCTGCCAGTGTCCGATTCCACTGCTCAATGATGGCCCGGGCACAGTGATGCCCTACCTCGCCTCGCCTAACTGCCACGCCATATTTCCGCATGAGGGCTGCAGTCTCCCCTCTTAACTCCTTATCCTCATCCACCTGCAACAATTCCGGCCACTGGAGGGGATTTTTCGAAGCCTCGTAGGCACCCTGGAATGCCTGGGCCACCTGGCCAGCTGACTTGTCTGTGAGCGGTACTGCCGCCTTGTACCTTCTTACGACCAACCGAGTCGTGTGGAAGGAATAGAACATCTGCCTGGTGAACTCTGTTCAGGACAGTTTCCTCGAAATGGGCATGCCTGGTCTGTATATCTGCCACATCGCCTGGCGGTTGAGCCACTGGCTAACTGTCTCCAATGTGAAGTTGTTGCACTTGCGACGTGCAGCCTCGAGTAGTTGATGGAGCTCATGGTAATATCCACCAGGCTGATAGTAGAGTTCCTCAAAAGGACGGTTGATAAACTCCCGGATTTCATCACTGATGCCCACTCCTGTCCTGTCACGCATGGCCTGGGTGAACTCTAAACAGACGAACAGATGGCCGTCATTCATTCGACCATCTCTGAAGACCTCCGCAAACACCTCCATACACTGGCATCTAATCTCTGCTGGATCCTCACTGAACAGTAGTTTATCGACCAACCCTCGTAAGTTGAGGGACTTGACCAGGTCGTACAGAGACGCCATCCTTATATAGTATGGCTTAAATTTTCGCCGGCTCAGATGGCCGCAAGCGCTATGGCAACGTATGGTACCCAATGGCCTGTGCCTCTGAAGAACGTACCTACTCCTGAGGCGATGATTGGTATGGCTTCAGAATTCTTCTCCACCCCATGGAGAGCATTTTTGGCAATCTTGCGGAGCGTCTCGCCAGCCTTCACTGTGAACAGAGCGATCAGAGCCCCAACTGCTGCTAGTGGACTGATAGAACCTTTTACGTAAGTGCGATAGACTCCTTTCGCTTTGTGTACTAGCTTGCAGGATTCAGGCTCTACATCATCATACTCACCTGCGGTCTCCGCTACATCGTAGTCGTCTGCCTCATAATCATCCTCCTCATCATAGTCCTCTTCATAGTCCTCGTCATCTATATCCTCGACTGGATCAGCCTCTGGTTCATACATCACTCTGGGGATCTGTCGCTGGGGCAGTTATATAGTAGCTTTAAACTGTAGTCTATAGCATGGCCTCCACAATCTTGAATGCGGGCGTCTGTGCCTTAGCGAACTTGGGTCGAGCGTGAGCGTCATAACCAGGTGATGGCGAAGCTGTCTAAGGAGAAGTTTGAGTACAGTAAAGCACTCGCGCATATGCGCCAGAGGGAGGCATGCCGACCACAACTCCGAGCTCAGGCCAACCAGAGAGTCAAAGAGGCAGATGATTGTCTCGATGAGTACTACGAGGCTGTAAAGATATCTGAGCCAACGCTCGACTTTGAAGCATTGACAGGTCAGAAAACAGTGGCGGCTAGTGTCACGCCACCCAGCGGGATGGCGACGATGGCCCACCCCTGTATCGAGAGTGGCCACAGCTGCCACCCCAGCACTGGCTCCAATCACATCCACAGCAGTGGTTGTATGCGCGAAGATGTTGTAGGCTGTCTTATATCACCTGCGTGTTCTGCTGTACTTTTCTGCCTCATGGCCGAGATTCTGTCTGATGGTATCTATCTGGTGGAGTCGCCAGCCGTGGATGGTACTGCCCTCGTCAGCCATCAGGGAGGGGTATATTTCTGGTTACTTCTGCCACTCTGATTTTCCCATAGTATACCTGGAGATTAAACCTGCATCACCTGCAGAATCTGCGCATGAGTCCTAGAAGGGTATATTTCGGAGAGCCTAGCGAACCGTGCCAGCTGGTGTCGAGACAGACGTCTCTTAGACAGAGGTCATCCAGCACTATGTCGGGTGCCAGTAGTTTTCTGAGACGTGACATCTGGAACTTCACCGTATGACCAAGATAGTAGGTCCGCCGCTGGATGGCTTTCTTGGTCTTACACTTCTGCACCATCTCCTCTTCCCACTGTATGACATCTGGCTCATCCTCGTCTGTGAAGACACCTGGCTCATCGTCGGATGTGAAGACATCGTCCCACTGACTCTCTGGCTCATCCTCATCCACGGTCTCCGCTGCATCGTCTGCAGTCTCCGCTACATCTGGCTCATCATGATATGTGAAGACATCATCCTGCTTACTCTCTGACTCATCCTTGTCTGCGGTCTCTGCTGCATCATCCACAGTCTCCGCTACATCTGGCTTATCGTCCCGCTTACTTTCCTCTAGGAGGGCCTGCCAGTATCGGGAACCTTCACTGTTCCTTTGCCTCCTTGCAGTGCTCGTGTTCTGTTGATACCAGCTCTCCCACTGTAGTCGCTCTCCTTCTTGTTGCAGTGCAAGCATCTGTTCGTTTAAGGCCTTTATTTCTGCAAGGGTCATGAAGGGGCAACCCTGTAGCTGGCTCTTCATCATCTCGTCAAAGGTCAGATATTCCTGGTGTGATATCATGTTGTCGTCAGGTCAATGAGTAATAAGAGTGTAAACTCTAAATGGGCGTCTGATATCCCATCCGTGCTGGCATATATGTTAATAGAGGGGCTGTCAAATAGGTGATTTACAGGTGTGAACAGGCTATGACTGATAGCGTTCCATAGGTTGCTGTTGGCACCTGGGAGATACTCTATCATGTACCAGCTGACTTCTATCAGTGAGCTGCTGTGTGCACTGCTCGGAGGTTGATGTAGCACATCGGCGTGTATGTATCTTGTGCCCCGCTGGGAGACCTCGAATAGGACCCATTCTACACAGTAGTGTACCACCCGTCTCCCCTCTAGAGAGGGTGAGATTACGTTTGCACCACTGGAGAGCAGCGATCGGACAATCGGCATGGTTATATGTCTTGTTTAAACCCCTCCTATAGCATGCTAAGTAACCCATATTTGCTCACTCGACTGGTCTTGCTGATCTGGCAGATGTGTACACAGTTGATACTGCCAAGGTAGAAGAGAGCGATGGCAGTCATTCGCCCCACAGTACAAAGCAAACTCAAAGGCATTCTCCCTTGGTGGTGATGGGGTGGAGCTGCTCACAGACCTCAAGGATGTGTAGAAGGAGCGCCTGGGTCGCAACATAGATGGCCCTAAGATCATGTTTCAGTACGATTTCCCGAAGAGGAAGTACATCCTCAACCCGTTGATTGAGCTCTCGGATACAGAGGTTGCAGACATCAACGCCCTAAATGTATGCTCCCAAAAGGGAGTTGAGATTGTCAAGGAGTGAAATGGGCCCAATGACCAGGGGGTAAAGTTGGAAAGTCGGCTGAGCACGCAAGTGGAAGCAGACTATAAACCTGACCTATACCTATACCTATAAATAACGACCTCAGCTTTCATCTGATCAACCCCTATTCGAGTGGTGCCCGCCGATGGCCCATGATGGCCTGCTATTGACCCTGGCAAAAACCTGCAGTTGATATTTGAGAAGAATGAAGTGTGGTACCGCGCTGGACCTGGGGGTGACTGGCAAACATGGTTGCCCCTATATAGGCCTCCCGCAGTAATTGACATAGAGGTTACTCCCCTCTCCACTGATGTAAAAAAGGATGGGACAGTTCGAAAGCTCTACACTCAGGGATCATCCTTCCTCACCTACATAGGTGAAGGTCTGTCCCTGACGAGGGTGGGTCACGGGATCGGGGTTACAGGTGGAATGTTCCTGCTGCGTCGTCCATTCGATGGACCAGAAGAAGCTGTTAGCCTCCAGGATGGCACCCTACAGGTAGATGGTGTGTCACATGTCTCCAAACTCAAGGGTGCTGTTAAACTGTTTCAGCGAGTCGGACTCACTAGCCCGCAAATGACTCATATGGTCCTAGAGCTATGTTTCTTAGCCAGTGGCAGAGTGAAGCAGCTAGCCCCTGCCCCTGAGGGGATGAAGATCACTATCGATCCGGATGGAACAGGGCTCGATCTGGCACAGATATTTCTCGAGGGGTTCACTCTGTACAGCTTAACTCTTCATATATAGCCATGATTCTCATCATACTGCTCATGCTGGCGTCTACAGCAGTCGCACAGGGCGCTGAGACTGCCATGATATTGAATGCCAAGTGGGCCCACTTCCTGGATGACCCCAGTACAATCCTTGGGTCGACCCATTGCGGAGAAACATTTACGACCGCTTTCACCCATGTGAAGAGATCAAGTCTGTCTGCCACTTCTATGGGGTGGAGAGGGTAGGCCGTGGTTGTCTGCTGGAGACCCCTGCTCAGCACCAGATTATCTGCATAACATGTAAACATGCCAGAGTCTGCCGTGGTTCACATGCTAATCACTTTAGCTGCCTCCCAGGTGAGCGTTGTCAAGGTAGATGGAAGCCCCTATGGGGGGTCCCATCATACCGATGCGACTCTAGCAGAGACTATGTGTTTATCTGAGCCTACACAGAATAGAGAGAGAGAGAGAGAGAGAGGCCGGCTCTGTGGTTGATGGCGATCAGTGGTGTATATCACTGTGGAGGCTTGTCTCTAAATGGGCATTCAGACCCTGGTAGTACTAGTGTGATGCTACCTCCCTGGCAGCCGTTCGGCGATCCATGGTGGCCCCCGCAACCTATGCCCCAAGGATTGAGAGGGCGGCGGTATCATTTGCCTAGTAGTAGTGTCGGAATTAAAATGATACAACCTCCCTCAACTGGCCACCGTTCGGCGATCAGTGGCCCCCACCGCCCTCTCAATCCCTGGGCCCTCCATCGTAAATAAGTTCATGCATGTTTTTGTCGATGATGTTGTTGTATTTTCTAGAAGTCCTGAAGAGCATGCACATCACTTGATGCTTGTAATGGAGTGGCTATGCAAGTAAAATTTACAGCTCAAATGGAAGAAGTACGATTTCACGAGTAAATCGGTTGATTTGCTCGGTTATCACGTTTCTGCAGAAGGTATTTCAACACCAGAAACAGAAGTTGAAAGTCATTCGGGAAATGGCACCTCCACAGGATATTGGTGGAGGCAGAATGATATTAGGCACCACCGGCTATTATCAGTCATGCGCGCCAGGCTATGCAGAAATAGCAAGGTTGCTGATAGAACTGACTAAGAAGTATAAATGGTTCAAGTGGGGGACTGAACACCAGTTAGCCTTTGACAAGTTGAAAGATTTGTTGTGCAGTAGAACTGTGCTGGCATACCCTAATTTGCAGAAACTGTACCGTTTGTATACCGACGCTTCTTCTTATGCGATAGGTGGAATTCTGGTTCAAGAGGATGATCAGGGAACTGAGAAGGTTATTCAGTATGTAAGTAGTACTCTTAAGGACAGCCAGTTGAACTGGCCAGTCATTGAAAAAGAGGCTTACGCTGTGGTCTACACCCTGAAGAAATTGTGGCCCTATCTGTTTGGAGCTGAGTTTACTGTGTTTATGGCCCACACACCTCTTAAGAGTTTGTTTGTGGGGAAAGTAAGCAACACGAAGGTCAAACATTGGGCTGTACTGATAGTCAAGCATTGGTGCAAGATTGAATATATTAAGGGTGCCCATAATATATGTCATGTCTGAGACAACCTTGGGAAGCCATAACGTTTGACACTAGTGACTACATGATTCCAGAGGTAGAAGAAGGTATTCTCCCATATATACCTTTAGAAGTGTATGATATACCTTACAAGGAATTATGTGTCAACCAACTCAAAGAGGTTCCAGAGATGTTCAAGGAGGTACCTGAGGATTATGCAGTACATAACGGTGCCCTGTATTGCACATGTGCACCACCAGCCTTGGATGCTGAGTACCCTCGTCTGGTGTTGGCATCACAGTAAAGCATGCACATGCTGGAAGAAGTGCACTAATGGGCAGGTCATCAAGGTCTACAGAAAATGCTGTGTCTCATCCGAGACTCATTCCTGTGGAAATCGCTGAGAAAGGATGTTATAGAGATGTTGGATCGATGTGCCACATGCCAACTAAACCGGCCGGTTGCTACCTGTCCTAAGTATACAGAGATATCTATGGCTAAGTATCCTGGACAGATAGCAGGCATGGATTTGGTTGGCCCGTTTGTAGAGTCAACCAAAGGCAATCAGTATATTCTGACGATAATCGATCATTGTTCTGCATTGGCAGAAGCCTATCCCATCTCATCAAGGCGGGCAGAGGAAGTCAGAGATAAGTTCTTCAATGAGTACTGTGCAAGACATGGTGTCCCAGAAATCTTGATTACCGATCAGGGGTGGGTGGGGGGGTGGTGAGTTCAACGAGTGGGAGTTGACAATTTTGTGCAGCGACTATGGGATCGATCATTGCAGAACTACTCTGTACCATCCTCAGACAAATGGTAGGACAGAGCGATTTAATCACACCTTGAAGGAGTTAATCCAGAAGGGAGTTAATAATCAGGCTCGAGCATGGGAGAATGAGTTGGGTTCTGCATTGATGGCATGCCGCAACACTTGTCATGCCACGACGGGTTATACTCCATTTTATCTCACCTACGGCCGGCATGGTAGATTGCTTATGTCAATACCCGTAGATGGTTTTCAGGATCTTGGTGATCTTCTTACCAGCTTGAATAATGCCTTGATCCATGCCTGTACATCAACTGAAGCATCGAGGGCACACCATCGGGAAGCGATCAACAAACGGGTGAACGCCACAGAGTTTCGTGTATCAGACTCAGTCGTAGTGGTGGCATATGAGCCTATGAAGCTCACTATCCACAATGATCCAGAGTATAAAGTCTATCAGATCAATGGGCATGTGGCCCATTTCGCCATCAGAGGTCGGGAAAGACTTGAGTTCTTAGCGTGCCCAAGCTCAGAATTGAAGACGCTGAAATGTGTTGGGATACTGTTCGAGAATGACCTATCTGGAAGCCCGGCAAGGGGACTGCTGCTAGCCATCCAGCACTGGACAGGGCGGCTCTAGAAAAACTGACTGAATTCTGTAAGGAACCTGTACCACCTATTGTTCCATTAGGGGAACCTGCTCCATCACGACCTACAGAGCTACCTAGTCCATCAAGAGAGGTGCCCATTCAACTCGAGGTGGATGAGCCCATTAGTGAGTCAGTCATAGACGATGAGGGGATAGTGCAATCAATAAGGACAGACGATGACGCATCAATGATGAACTTAACTCCAGCTGAATCCAGACATATATTTGAGCGAACGCCAAATTCGAGGTATGGATTGTGTAAGCGTCCGTATAGGCTAGATCATTTCAGCGCCACAAAAGGAAAACAACCTCGCATTGGTGTGGTTATTAACCCAATGTCTGGTGTGCAGTTCATTCACATTATAACTGCTGTCATCGACCGCTTTGCCTCATTCCATGTGCATTAAGTGAACTATCAACATCGTAATAATATAAGCTTTTAATTTCTCCGTACCATCCTCATCCTAAATTTTTCTTATGATGTCTCTATCTATATTATATGTCAGTATGATGATATTGTTGACATTTTTTATTTTTCCTGGTGTTGGTGGAACAACATCGCCTGACATTCAGAAGATCAAAAATGGTGTATTGATTACTCGCCATGTTCCTATATCAGTTATTAGGGCCGAATGGACTATTCTTATTTCTATCTCTGCTCTCCTGTTACCAGCCAAGCTTGATTATCATATTAGATCCATAGATGAAGTAATTGGCATTGCCAAGTCATAAACAATATTATTTTCATATGATTCAGTTAGTCTTTTAAATCGACTTCAACGAGTCAAGAATGCAGCTATAAGTCCACTAACAAATGGAGATTCCTTTTCTAGACAACGACGTGGCCTTCTAAATTTCGTAGATGACATAGCCTCATGTTTGGAGTAGCGACTAGTGGCGACATAGAAGAATTAAAAGGAATTGTTAAAGTATCTATGTTAAAAGTTAATAAATTAATACACTATAGCAACCAGTTGATGTCTCACGTATGAAATCTCTACTCCGATGTTAGTGTTAATAGGGATAGAATCAATGACCTATCAGACGTAGTACGAAATGTGACCGATGTAGTAAATAATTTTATGGCCAGTCACCAGATTTGGAATCAGCATATGTTTACTCTGTTACGAATAGGCCAGGCGATTGACTCTGTTGAAGATGTTGCCTACGAGTATCACCGAATGACTATGACATTCCGATGGAGGACAGCATCACTTGAACTAGGAAGACTGACTGAGGAGTTATTTAGTCCTTTAGATTTATCCGATGTAGCTAAACCGGTCAATACAGGGGTAAAGTTGATAGCCCCTTGTCATTGGTATTATCACAATGTTATTGGGTGGCCCTTGTGGAAGGACCCCATATCATTACATTTTATGGCCGTACTTCCATTGATTGATGACGGGAAATATTTAGAACATGGTATCCACTCCTGGCCAGTACCATTAAGTGCCCCTGGCCATTTCATCCAAGTTAAATTGTCAGTGTCCAGTATCAGTCTAGATACCTGCACAGGGTGGTATTTCAATCCATCGGCATGTGGAGGTGATAATCCGTGTGTGTGTGAGGGTAATCTACAAATCGATGCTAGCCACGTTCCCTACATTGTCAGTATGTTGACCAACACTACCAGTTCCACATGTAAAATTGAACTGTCCCTATCCAATGATACTAGCAGCAAACTATTCAAGGGGCAGTATACGGGAATGGTGTTGCAAACTTTTGGGGAGAAGGTTAAAATGCATTGCGCGGGTGAGGGAACGGTGCAACAGGAACTTTCCAATGGTGGGTATGTGTTAAATCCTAGCCCGATGTGCTTATAGTGGATCTGGTTGGCATTACAGGCCCATTATGGCTTATGAGCACCGGTATACCAAAATGATGCCAGTACTCAATATGACGAACATTGACGTAACGGACGTATTGAACCGGACACAAATAATTAGGCATCTTGAGCACCCCAAGTGGGAACGTTTACAGAAGGTCAAATTGGTAAGTCTAGCACCTTTATCGGAAATTTCCTTATCTACATGTATTATTATATTCTTTATATTCTTTATTTCATATCGATGCGGCATCCTACCGAGAGTCTTGATGAGTTTGAGACGATGCTGTGCTGATGAAGAAAATCAGAGGAGCTCTGGGCTGAAGCATGACCAGGTCCACACGCTGACTCGAACTGATCAGCAGGGTAGCGATGAGCCAATGATGGTGATGAGCACAACGGAACATAGCTCTGGACTACCAGTTCTGACAACTCTGGTAATGCAGATACCGGGTGTCTCTTTTGATCTACCCTTTTAAGTAAGGTACCCGATTGAAACTATGGTTGTCCGACTGACACATATTTTTGCATTGTACTGTATGTTGTACCTATTTCACTGTATTATTCATATTTATTGTACTTGTGCGGCAGCATTAGATATCACGCTATGTATAGTTTTTCGTCTAATGGTTCTACCGTGCCGGATATACTTCATCATCATTATTATTTTTATTGTATACATAAATTTTATTCGGACATTATTGTGAGTAACTGCATGATTACAAATTGTTGATAGGCCTGCTGTTATAATTTACATGATTTACTTTGCAGTGACATAATAATATTATTTTGTATCTGAGTGGGATTATGTTATGTATTTTTTAGGATTGAATACCGAATTGATTTGGGTGATTATGTTTATGATTGAGATGGTATCATGAATTCTGCACAAGGGATTAAGGGTGGGGAGAGATTAGAGTGCTATTGATGGAGCACAGCAGTTAAGCAACCATTCGTATGGTGGTCGTTTAACTTTGGTCGGTGGGCATATGTAGATATCCGGATTCGGATCTGGGGATTTTGGGGAAGTAGCTACCTCAAGAGTTTCGGTTCCCCTCTTGGTTATTTGCATATGACCTCTTGACCTGGCGAGCCTGAAGCCCAAATGTTTTGTTAATCTTTTGGGTAGTTCTTTTGGATAAGTGCATCTCGGTTATAAATATTTTCTACGCCACGACAACGTCATCGTAATTTATATATATATTATTTATGAGAAACGGTTTATGTAATATATGTGTGTGGGTGCGTGTACGTGTATGTGTGCGTTTGAACATATACACAATTAGATTTAGGTTTGGACCTTGTTTAGTTATGTAATAATATCATGTTTATAGATGGATGTTCAGAATGACCTAGTCAGGAGCGTGTGATATGTTAACCATTTTACGCTGTGCGTTGGAATTCGATATACATGTAAGTTATGAATAAAGGACGAACAAACAGACAGAAAGGAAGGATAGACAGTAATAGGAGGAACGAACATTTACTTTAGCAGTGGCGTGGGTCTATAGTGAAGACAGCAAGTGCCAGTGTTAATAAATGCAGCATGAATGTAATGAAATGGATGAAAGAATTACTTGCCATTGGACGGCAACAAATGCAAACAATTTTGAATTCAAGAGGCCCAAGGGGCCTGTATCGCTCACCTGGACAACATGCATATTAACTAGAATGCTCTTTATCAACAAGATGGCCAGCAAACCATTTATCCGGCAGTTTCGAAAATTGCAAATTTTAGATTAGAATACCCAAAAACACATATAAAAACAATTTCGGCCTCAAAATCCATCAAATAAAAAAATCCAATATGGCCACCAAACATGCTATATTTTGATTGTCCCACGGCGGCCATGTTTTTTGACGGATCAACTTTTCTTGAACAAACTTTAATGGCCCTAATGCCCTAATCATATCTGCCAAATTTCGGCCCGATCCCTTCAGCGCTTCTGGAGAATAAGTAATTTTCACTACAACTAGGTCAACCAAGATGCCGCCGAACCATTTGACCAACCAAGTTGCCTTGCCATAAATCATATTTCATGAGGTTTGCATCAATCCCCCATGCCATTTCGGAGAAAGACGTTTCCTAAAATCGGCCTAAATCCAAGATGGCCACCGGACAAATTGGCCGATCGGGTTCAGTTGAATAAACTTAGATCGCTATGCCCTATGAATGCGTCCTCCCAAATATAATTGAAATCGGCCCAGTGGTTCTTGAGAAGAAGTCGTTTAAAGAATTCCCCATTGCTTTACTATGGGCCCATTGCTTTACTATGGGAGCCTATGGCGGGAAAACAAACCAAGACGGCAGCCAAACCGTTTATCCGACAGTCTCGAAAGTGGCATATTTGAACTCGCCACACTGATAAGCATAAATAAAGCAATTTTCGCCATCAAAATACAACAAATACGAAAAAGCCAATATGACTTAGAAACGCTGAATTTTGATTGGTTGATGACGGCCATGTTTTTTAACGAACAAACTTTCTTTGAACAAACTTGAGAGGCGCTTGGTTCCTAAGCATATTTACAAAATTTCAGCTCTATCCCTTTGGCAGTTCGGGAGAAGAAGTCGTTTTCGCGAAAACTAGGTCATCCAAGATGACCACCACGCAAATCGGCCAATCAGGTTGTCTTGAACAAACTTGGGTCTACCGCTGCCACAGATGATGTGTTATGAGGTTTGAATCAATTCCTCAAGCGGTTTCGCGGAAGGAGATTTTTTAAAGTGTTTCTAAAAATCAGACATTTTGGCCGACGACCATCTTGGATTTTGACCGATCCGCTTCGTTTGAACAAACTTAGATCTCTAGGCATGAATGCTTCCTCCAAAATATAATTGAAATTGGCCCAGTGGTTCTTGAGAAGAAGTTGTTTAAATAATTCCCCATTGCTTTACTATGGGCCCATTGCTTTACTATGGGAGCCTATGGCGGGAAAACAAACCAAGATGGCAGCCAAACCGTTAATCCGATAGTCTCGAAAGTGGCATATTTGAACTCGCCTCACTGATAAGCATATATAAAGCAATTTTCGCCATCAAAATACATCAAATACAAAAAGGCCATTATGACCAACAAACGCTAAATTTTGATTGGTGGATAGCGGTCATGATTTTTAACCTACAATGTTCCCTTGCACAAACTTGAATGCAGCTTTGTCCCTAAGCATATTTACAAAATTTCAGACCTATCCCTTCAGCGGTTCGGGAGAAGAAGTCATTTTCGCGAAAACTAGTTCATCCAAGATGGCCACCAGGCAAATAGCCCATTCAGGTTGCCTTGAACAAACTTGGGTCTACCGTTGCACTAGATGATGTGGTATGAGTTTTGAATCAATTCCTCCAGCGGTTTCGGAGAAGAAGATTTTTTAAAGTGTTTCTAAAAATCTGCTATTTTGGCCGGCGGCCATCTTGGATTTTGGCCGATCGGCTTCATTTGAACAAACTTGAATCTCTATGCTGTAGGAATGCTTCCTGCCAAATATAATTGAAATCAGCTTGTGGTTCTTGAGAAGTTGTTTTAAAGGAAAAGTTGACGGACGGACGGACGACGGATGGACGACGGACGGACGACGGACACACGACGGACGGTCGCCACGACATAAGCTCACTTGGCCTTTTAGGCCAGGTGAGCTAGCAATCCATAACAACAACTGCAAACTCTCGTAACAACAAACGCAAACTATTTGTTAGTACGTAACAACAACTGCAAACTATCGTATTTCTAAATGTCAAATGTATTTCATGATGGTGTTATAGAATTTATCCGAAATCCAAGCATGGTTAGTTAGGCCTGGATGAAATACTGGTTCTGTATCACCGAATGAACTTTGATGCTACGCATATAAGCGGTGGTATATAAAATGCGGCTGAGAATTGACTGCTTCGATGTGAGATTGTTTTAGGAGCAATTGTAGCTATTTAAGCAGTCAATGCTCGACAACGTTCGGCAACAAATGATTATTTAGAGAACTTTATGACTGGAAATATCTTAAATAGAGGCGGTGGTTAAATGACTGGTTTGCTGGTATGATGGAACTTTAATAGGTGCTGTGCTGCGTGGGCTACGGATTTTCCCGTGACCAGATCCGCAGTACGTGTTAGGTCAGAGATCACTGAGTGATGAGGCTCTGTGGTGCTGTAACCGTCATGTTACCAAAGCCAAAATAGACAAACCATGTATGAGCGAATCCTGGGGATTCAGATAAAAGTCCATGGCCGAGCTGTCAAGCTGAACAATAATATGAAACTATGCTTGGAATCACAACATCATGCCGTCAATATGGTGCAATATCAACAAGATGCTGTGATATATCCTTCAAAACGGTTCCAGCAAGAACTAGTTTGAACTAGTCGAACACACCTTCAGGAGAGTTTGTGGGGATTCTATTGGGCGAGCAATGAGGCTCGACCAATCAGAACCCGGACTAACTCTTTTGCTCCTGTTGTGTGGCGATAGTTATGAACGTCCTTTTATACTATATAAGACAGTGATGACAATGTTTATCATCACTCTATCATCCGATGATCCTGAAATCGGCGTGCCTCTTTGTAAACGTCTGTTTCAGCATTTTAAGTTAGTTAGTCTCTGCAATTCTTACATTTATCAGTTATCAATTGAAAATCAAGTTTGTATAGATAAAGTTTAGTTCATTTCACAGTCTGCAATATGACTTATTTGCTTAAATTCAATTATATCAGCTAATAAATGTATATTCGTTAAATCTTTGATAAGTGTTAAGTTCAATCTGTGATTAGAGAAAGGCACTTCGTCTTTCTCGAACCTGGAGAATCTTCTACAGTCAGATACACGCCCGATAAGTATACATAATCAAACCAGTATCCGTTCAGCATCATTCTTAGTTCCAGTTCTTATAATCCGAGAGTCCGATTTCTCGAAATGTTTCAAAATGCGGTGATTTGAATTGAAAGATTAATTTTTCGTTTGTCTGTTTGACTGTTCGTCATCATCACAATCAGCCTCGTGCAGGAGTTTAAGACACAGTGGGCTCATGATGGTATCGTCGAGTGGCATGAGTTTATGACACCGTGGCCCATTGATGGCATCGCCGAGTGGCCGGAGTTTAAGACATCATGGTCCCTTGATGGCATCACCAAGTGGCCGGAGTTTAAGATATCGTGGCCCCTTGATGGCATCACCGAGTGG
This sequence comes from Chaetoderma sp. LZ-2023a, assembly GCA_034401795.1. Taxonomy (NCBI): domain Eukaryota; kingdom Metazoa; phylum Mollusca; class Caudofoveata; order Chaetodermatida; family Chaetodermatidae; genus Chaetoderma; species Chaetoderma sp. LZ-2023a. Next base: position 127,132,536 of record CM067373.1, on the reverse strand, counting down.
CCGGAGCTTAAGACATCGTGGTCCCTTGATGGAAGCACCGAGTGGCATTTCGATTCCGAGCATGCACGTTTCCAATGTTTAATAGAGGTACCGATGGTAGCGTATGCTATGCCTCGACTATGTCCGTACAACTGCATCCTCTATTAAACTCGATCTCCGGTAATTCAGTCAACTTTATCTCTGATACAACACAAGATCATACTTGTCAAAACCCATGCAAGTCCATTCATTGACATCATGGTGTTTCTTTTTTTAGGCAGTGCGATAAATCTGCCTTCTGTCCCTTCGTCCATACGGAGGTGGTATTCAAAGCCAGAGTTGATGATCTGTATACTGGCTGCTGAGCTGATATTACTTGCATGATTAAAGTGTTCGTTGTTCACGCGTTCTGACCCGTACGCGCAATGGAGGTTTACAGGTTCTCAGTCTATTATATGACGTTATAATCCACTACATCACATGTTGGCTGATGTCATAATCAATTACATTCTGAATAACGTGATTTTGTCCGTCATAAACGTTTAATAGTCCGTCACCTTGTACGAAGTGTATGTCTTTCTATTTAATAAACATTACGCTGAATATTTTGAACTAATTTGATGCAACAGCACCCAGCCAAATTAGTTTCAAAATGTTCAACAACTTACCTGTATAATTTTCTGGAAATTGAGATTCAGAGAGTGTAGCGATCGATTGATCCCGACATTGGTAAAGCGTGGGTGGAGCTTAGCTACAGATGGGCCGGATTTCTTTCCGACGGTTTTGGGCATATATGCTTAGTCTCGATTTTTCTTTTGTTCGGATAGCTTTGTCACGCCAGGTATATCACCCTATTTCATTTCATTTATTTATTTACACCCAAGCCACATCGTGGCACAATGGGGAAAAGTATTACAATATTTATATATCTAAATGAGGGTTAGGCCTACATAACACTATTTATAATCGTATTATCCTTAACAAGTATCAAATGGTTATCAATATTATTATCATTATTATCGTTATTGGTACTCCTTACCATTTTAACAATATATTTTGACAATTTAGTAAAGGGGCGCAACCCCTCATGCGTCAACAGCGCTTCAAAGCGCTCAAAAAGCTACTTCTAGCTATATAACCCTTTAATGGTAAAAACCACCCAAAAAACCCTTGATGGTCATGAATTTTCAAGAAATTAAATGTGTGCCCTGCCTTTACGTTTGCAAGGATAGCATAGCTGTATGTTGCCACGCAAACGGACATTGTTCAAGCCCTCTACGGCTAGGGTTTTTGATCAGCGTAACCATGAAAAGGTCAATGGTAAAATAATTTCAAATGTTTGCTTAGCCAGTGTACATTTACGCGCAAAGTGAAGACCACTTCTGAAAATCCACCGCTGAAATGACCGGCTCGGTTACCGTACCAATCAGTCCAACCCAAGGATCTCCTTTGGGTGGCATTTTGGAACATTGGCTCTTTATTAAATTGGGTCTATATTGAAGAAATAATAATAATAATAATAATAATAATAATAATAATAATAATAATAATAATAATAATAATGTTGATACTTGATAAGGATAATAATTAATAAGCTTATGTAGGCCTAACCGACTTTAGATATGTAAATATCGTGCTCCTCGTTCACATTGTGCCACGTTGTGTCCTTGGGTGTAAATAAACAAATTAAAACGAAAAATAATATCATAGTGACGGATAACTCAACACATTCGATAACGCTAATCTTAATTATACGCTTGGCATTGAAATTGAGATTTCATGTTGAAATTAAAACTTTATTAATAATAAATGACAAAACTTCAAATAATGTTTGTTTCTTTATTAATACTGATTTTTATCTCACCTTTGTAGCGAAGCTGGAGAATTAAATTACATCTAAAAATAAACCACTCAGTAATTGAATATTTTCAAACGGAAACAGTTTTAACACGCGTACGTTTAATAATTACAGATAACAAACTTGCTAGTTATGAACTGCATCGAGCAGCGCAAATATGTTTTAACCACTCGTGTGTCCACTTAACCGTTTAATGATCAAACAGGCCAAATCATACCTCTGCAGTGATCTTCAGATATGTATATTTCAAAGGTCTAGAAACGAGTATATTTTGAATATTTACCACTAGAATGACTGGCTCGGTAACCGAGCCAGTCATTCTAGTTGTAAATTTTCAAAAAATACTATTCTCTTGGCCTGCAGAGAAACACTTAATAACTTGAATTTTCTTTACCATTACACCTTTAACGGTCAATCCGGCGAAAAAAAGTCAGTAGTAAATTTACAAAAAAACAGTATTCTAAAACTAAAATATCTTGAAAAATATTGACCATGGCAAAATGTTTAATTGATATATCAAGTAGTATTTTCAGCACTTTAAGGCGCTGTTGACACAAGAGGGGTTAAGTTTTAAACTAAAATCTTTAAATAAAAAGAACAATTTAAAGATATATTTACAAAAGCGTAGCAGCACAGCTACAATAGCACGCGTTGTTCTACTATATGTTCCTGATTACGCAGGTCACTGGGCCGTTACTGAGCTAATACTAGTATTGGCCCGGTGTTTGTCCAGTACCGGCCCAGCAACTTGCGTTACCAGTGTGGTTTCTGAGATCGATATTATAAGAAAATTAATACGAATATATAGTATCTAGATGGGAAATACAGCGATCCACGCTTGTAGTATATTTGGGGTAAAAAAGTATTCATATACATATATAAGATATACACAGTAATAGAGCGAGTCATACAGTTAGCAAAACTATGGACATTATAGTGGATAGTTAATTTTAAGCTGTGGGCGCCGGGTGTATCTAGCCCGCATTCAATGGCTGTATTCGACTGGGTGAAAAGTTAGAGTATATTGGCTCCGTAGAGTATATTTTGTATTCAACTGGTATTTTCCGGGAAAAATAAAGCACGAAACAAGCCAGGTCTAAAACGTGTGGCATGTTTCGTGAAGTATGCCACGTGATGCAACATTTGAAAATGCGGGACTTAGGAGCTGAATTCCGCTATTATACAGCATTCACTATGTCTGAAAACAGCGCTGAACGGTGTATTTTATTTTCAAGATAGTAAAATTTAGGCGATTTATTCGATTTCTGAACCCACTGCTAGGGTTTTTGTATTCAACTGGTATGTTTGCGTAGAGAACATTTTGGCAACTTCGCAAGTAAATTTACTCTACGGAAAGGTTACAGTCGAATACAGCCAATGGTTGGCATATGGGATAGGGGATATACTTTAAAACATTTCTCAAATTTGCACATGCATTTCGGAGTCAAATTTTCAGATTAAATTAAAAGATGAACTGCTATTCACTTTCTACAAATGTGTCGTAGACAGCAACATCGTCCACCAAAATTGTTGAAAAATGTACACCAGTTTCTTTGCTATTGACACAGTAAATATAGAAAATCAGTATGCTAAGGGTTATGACAGTTTGTCCAAAGGTCATAACCTACACTACAACTCCTAAGTAAGTTAAAATGTTTCCAAAAATGTTATATAGAATACTCTGAACATAATTGGATTGGACGATATTATGCTCAAAATATTCAGCAGTACATTCAATTTTCTTTTGAGTTGTACGGTAAAAATTTTTATTTTGGCCTGCTACTGTCATCTGAAGAGTTTTTTAAAAATGTCATTGGTTAATAATTTTCGATGAAAATAATTGCTCAATCAAATTAGTAGACGCGTTTAGACGAGAAAATTTCCCAAACTCTTCTGAGCTTAGAATTCGATGAGAAGAAAGATAGGGGCGTATTCGACGTGCGCGGTATAGTTCGTAATCTTAACTAGTTTGCAGGCGAACGCAACAATTTTGGATTAGGTAGAAAATGTGTCGTTCGTCTGACAATCAGTCAACTATTGTTCGTAAGTCGAACTCGTCTTGCTATATATGTGTGATGGTATATATGATGGTTTATAACAATGCGTAATATTGTTAACGCTTTAAGGATTAAATATGGTAAAAAAAAGTCTCAATTTTCACATGGAGAATGCCAAATTGCACGCCAAACAAAGAGGTTTTTTTGGAAATTACCACAGGACTGACCGCCTCTGTTAATACACCAGTCATTCCAGGGGTATACGTTCAAAAAGAGTGTTCGATTGGCCTGTAAATGGACATTTTGCAAGATCAGTGGCGGACGGTTTCTTGACCAACTTGACCATTAAAGGGATAAACAGTTGGTTCCGTGCTCTCATGCAATGGACCTTTCCATTTTTAGCTATGCCCCACCCATTACTAGCTAAGCTCCACCCACACCTCGAGGTGTTGGGATTGATCGATCCCCAAATGCCCTAGCTATCAGTTTCCTGAAAACTATACAGGGAAGCTGTTGAATATTTTGTAACTAATTTGAGTGGGTGCTGTTGCTGCCTATTGGGCATTATACGTGCTTATCTGACAGTGTATGGTATAGTTCCATTACTGACACCAGAGAAACGTTCGTAATATCTCCAAATCCCAGCAAACAATTACTAATCCGACCACCTTCACACTGGTAGTGATTTAGCGACGCTCCAGATTTAAATAGCTCTGTATGAATGACGATAACGTATTTGATAACATTGAAAACAAAATGTCCTAGTGACGATAACACATTAACAATTGACAGACAGAAACAAAGTGAAGAAATATTACAATATAATATACAATATGGTACAGAAAGTTAATTAACTAAGATCACGCGACCATTCGAAAAAGGTTAATTATCTTTCGAAAGTTTAATATATTTGCAACTTTGTTTAAGAGAGATACAATTGTCTCTCAGTCTCAGCTGAAGGTCAGTATACTCTTTGGCGTATTCCTCCAGGTTTCAAAGACACAGATTTAACCACAAAGATTCCGGAAATTTAATTACAGTATACTGACACGTTTCACAGAACACAGTTTCTGAAACATTCTCGCGTATCAGGAATCCTAAACAACCCCGATAACGCAGATTACAGGGCCGGTATTGGACCGGTATTGGACCGGTAGCGGCCCAGTAATCTACCAGGGAATGTTTTGGAAACAAACTATTTAAACCCGAAAGGTCAAATACGAAAATTCATTGACAGTTTATTATAAAACACGTTGGATATTTTGAAACTAATTTGACTGGGAGATGACAGCAACAGGTTCTAGTCAAATTACGTTCAAAATATTCAACAGCTTACCCGTAAAGTTATCTTGAAATAGAGGAATCTAGTTTAACGATCAATCATATGACATCATAATCAGCAAGGCCACGCGTAGGCTCACGTCATAATCAATTACGTCGTGAATGACGTGATTATGTCCATCATAAACGCTTAATAATCCGTCAAGATGTACGAATTGTATGTTTGTATTATTTAATAAACATGCTGTTGAATATTTTGAAACTAATTTCTGCCAGCAACAGCACCCACTCAAATTAGTTTCAAAATAGTGAACAGCTTACCTGTAAAGGTCTTTGGAAATTGAGATTCTGGGAGTGAAAGGTTCGATCGATTTCAACGCAGTCAAAGTGTGGGAGGAGCTTAGATAGTGATGAGGGGGCATAGCTAAAACTGGATTCATCCTTTGAGATTTTGGAAATCAGTGTTCAAACGGTATAGCGTGCTTGGCGTATGCATGCCTTTGTGAACGGACCATTGCTTAGAGCTACGATTGGTAAGGCGTGTACACAAAAATATTGAATATGTTCTGTTGGTTTGGATTTACTAACGTTCGCTAGACTTATTACCCTTCATTGAATGCCCCTTTTTTGACGATTGCCGACCTAGTGACCCTTCTGTTTGATTAGCTCTAAGACCCTCTCCACGCATTTCATGGTGGCCAACTCCGCTCCTATCACTACTACTGTCATCGGAGCTATCACTACCACCAGCTTTCTGTCCCCCATCACTGCTATCACTACTACTGCCATCGGAGCTATCACTACTACCATCTTCTTGGCCTGCAGGAGCCCCATCACTGCTATCATTACTGCTGTCATCGGAGCTATCACTACTCGCCCCATCACTGCTATCACTACCACTGTCATCGGAGCTATCACTACCAGCTCCATCACCGCTATCACTACTACTGTCATCGGCGCTATCACTACCACCAGATTCTTGGCCTGCAGGAGCTCCACCACTGCTATCACTACTACTGTCATCGGAGCTATCACTACTACCAGATTCTTGGCCTGCAGGAGCCCCATCACTGTTATCACTACTGCTGTCATCGGAGCTATCATTACTACCAGCTTCCTGGCCTGCATGAGCCCCACCACTGCTACCACTACTACTGCCATCGGAGCTATCACTACTACCAGCTTCCTGGCCTGCAGGAGCCCCATCACTGCTATCCCTACTACTACCATCGGAGCTAGCACTACTACCAGCTTCTTGATCTGCAGGAGCCCCATCACTGCTATCACTACCACTATCATCGGAGCTATCACTACTAGCCCCATCACTGTCATTACTACTACTGCCATCGGAGCTATCGCTACTACCAGATTCTTGACCTGCATGAGCCCCATCACTGCTATCACTACTACTGTCATCAGAGCTATCACTACTACCACCGCCTATTTTGCCGTGGGGCGGGAAGCCAGAGGAATCACTACTATCAAAGTCAATAAACATGCACCTTCGGTAGCAGTCCCACCAGGTCATAAATCGGTTTCCGTTGCCACCGCACCCTGAGTATTTAAACCATTTGCACAGGCCTAACGGGAGGTCGTAGTAAAAACGTGACAAGTCTTTATTGAATTCTGGATCACAGGTTCCTTCAAGCGGCAACTGGTCACACGGGTTTACTGAAAAACAAAATGCATGACGGCATTGAAACTTTCATAGTGGATGTCACAGTATTCTCCTCTTAGAGCAGACATGATGGTAATCTATTGAATCATTTGAAACCGTTTTGTCAGGACGTTGATGCTGTTCAAAGGAAACCATGCATTTAAACATTAAAAGCTCGCAGACCAGGCAATAATGCCACATTTTTATGATGTAAAAGATATCCTATCGACTATTTAAAATTAATTTGAATGGGAACAGGTCTTGAAATTGAGACATTGGTTAACCAGTTAGCCCTCATGCTAGACAAAACGGCTTCTGCGGTGGTCTTGAGAAATGTCCATTTGCAGACCAAGAGACTATTTTTGAAAATTTTACCACCGGAATGACTGACTCGATAAGCGAGCCAGTCATTCCAGTGATACATTTTCAAAAATAGTCTTCTCTTGGTCTGCAAATTTGCATTTTCTATGAGAAAATTGAATTTTTTAAAAACAAGTTAGAGGGTTATATGCATAGTTACACTAGTCCAATTATACACAATACTATCTGTACATCGTACAGAAATTAGTTGCCATGATGATGTTCCGAAATACAATTCACATTTTTCAATGACAAATCTTTGATAAATTAAATTCCTTTTGAAGCGCAGTATATTCTGTTAAATATTTAGAGATGTATATGCCTGCTTGCTGCCCAAGGCAGCGACAGCTTCCAGCCATATTAATCACAAAATGTTCAACAGCTTTCCTGTCGGCACCCTATAATAAATAGCCTTTTAAATGAGATACAGGGAACTTATCAGTCAAAGAATTAACCCTTCTTGTGTCAACAGCGCAGTATAGCGCTCAAAATACTATTTAATTCAGTTAACCATTTAATACGTTTACTGACCTATAGCTTAGTACATGATTACAATAAGACTATATATTACATAACCACTATTATCCCCACGTTTAAAAAAATAAAAAGTGGGGATTTTTGTCGTGCCATCAGCGCGCGTGTGTGCGTGCGTGTGTGCGTTGGTATGTGCGTGCGTGCGTGCGTGCGTGCGTGCCTGTGTCCGGTAAATCGACTGCAACGCATCTCCTCTGAAACCGTTCGACGGATTCAACCAAATCTGGTATGTGTGTTACCATATGAATGTGGAGTGCCTGAGCATATTTATATTTAACCCCACCGCCAGGGGTGGGTAGAGGTCCGGTTTAAAACGTCAAGAAATTGATTGTAGTGCAACACCTCCGAAAACCTTGGACGGAATTCAACAAATATTATATGTGATTTACCCATGTCAATGTGGAGTGCATGAGCACATTTAAATTAGGCTCCGCCCCCTTTGGGGTGGGTGATGGGGGTGGGGGTGGGGGTGTGTGTCAAAATATCAGGATGTTTTATTGTAATGCAACACCTCCGAAACCACAGGACGGAAATTAACCAAATTTGGCATGTGAGTTACCCATATCTATGTGGAGTGGTTGGTTGAGCACATTTACGTTTGACGTTTGACCCCGCCCCTAGGGGTGTGTGAGATGGGATTAAAAGGTCATGAAATTTATAGTAATGCAACTTCTCTGACACGTTTGGACGAAATTCAACCAAGTTTGGTATGTGAATTTACATTTGGCTGACGCGTCATCGACCGAGAAATCTAGTGTGGTGGCAAATGTGATTAAAACAGTAAAATTCTCTGTCACATATCTTGAATATGTCGACTCCAAACATATAAAAGATTGAATTCAGACGGTGATTAGTGAAAGGATCGTATTCGTATTTCATTTATGTCTGTTAGTCTGTCTGTTTGCTTGCTAGTCAGTTTAACATGCCAGCGGCTGTGTCTAAATTTGCCAGAAACACTAATATATGATAGAATATTCCTCTAAGCTAGGACGATCTTCTGTTTTTGGTCAAAGGAAAATCTGAAAAATCTCGAAATGGACAGTAAGGCCGGCTAGAAGTTGAGATTTTACGCAGTATTCCAGATCGTGATTTCATAAAAGTTCGAACATATGCAACATAACTAAGCAGAACATAATTGTGTGTAAATAGTTAAGAGTCTATTTATAAATCTTACTCTCCATTATTCCGTCATCTGTCACCTCTCTCTACTACTATATCCCACCTCTACATCTAACTCTCTCAGTGTATGTGACGAGCAATCCTTGAGAGTGGTATTCACTCTTAAGCCCTAAGCCCGCTTGTGTCAACATAACATTTAATGGCCAATCCGGTCAAAAACGGCATCTGCAGTGGTTTTGATCAATGCTCATTTGCAGGACAAGACAAGACTATTAATAGCAACAGCGCACAGTCAAATTAATTTGAAAAAAATTCGACAGATTACCTGTACAGTTTTCTGGAAATTAAGATTCAGAGCATGCAGGAATCAATTAATCTCAACGCGGGCGGATCGTGGGTGGAACCTAACTAGGGATGGGCGGGGCATAGATAGCTAAAACTGGATTCCTCCATTAACGACTAATGCATCCAAAACGGCATCTGTAGTGGTCTTGAGGAATGGCCATTTGCAGGACAACAGAAATCTATTTTTGTAAATGTGAGAGGTAAGGTGTAAATGATATGAGTAACGTTCTAACACTTTCACGCGCTTTTTATACAAGAATGGTCAACCACTAGAAATGACTACGGTACATTATCATTGTATTTACCATGCGGTTCTGGTGTTGGTTTTTGTGTTGGCATGGGCTCGCAGAAGGAGATATGTGGGCATAACTCAGTTGTGCATGCAATGTCCCTGGATCTGACGCATAGCTCGTGTGACGGGCATGGGCCATTATTCTGAAAAAGAAATCAGCCATTAGAGAAATCAGTTAAATATATGTTTGGATCCAAGATGCAAGATGCAGCACGAGTGCGTTTGGGTTACTGTTTACGTCAAAGGATTATTCTATGCGCGGTATTAGACATTAAATTATGATTAATGCTTAGGCCCAAACGAAATTAGATTTACGCTTAAGTGCAACGATTAACGCTTAGGCAAAATTCGATTCATACCCTTAAGCATAAATATTAAAGCTTAAGCAAAATTCGATTTTCACATAAGCGTAATTGTTAATGCTTAGGGCCTAAGCGTAATTATTAACGCTTAAGTGGAATTAGAGTTACGCTTAAGCGTAATCATTAGTAATTAAGCGAAATTCTATTTACGCTTTTGCCGAAATTATTAACACATACGCGAAATTAGAATTATGGTTAGGCGTTATTATTAACGCTTTTAAAGCGACATTCTCATAACGGTATTATTACCGATTAAGCATAATTCTATTTAGGAATTCAACAACTTTCTTGTAAAGATTTCTGGAAACTGAGATTCAGGGAGATCAGGGTTGGATCTATTCCAACACCGGTAAAGCGAGGGTGGAGCGTAGCCAGGGATGGGTGTGGCATAGCTAAAAGTAGATTTATCCACTGCGCAAAGCATACAGCCAATTCAATGCCTCAATATAAGCTTACGGTGAACTCTCGGTACTCACCAGACATGGGTCAGGCGCGCATGCGCATCGATTACAGCCAAGCATCACTCCAAACGTGCAGTTGGCTCTCGCCCACGCACATATATCACATTGTGGAGGTGGGATTGCTGAAAATAAGTAATGATATTATTAACAACACCCGTCATGATGATTTGCTTTCCCCCTGGCGCCACTCACGCCCCACCCCACCCTCGCTCTCTCTCGTCCCCCCTCTTCTCTCTCGCCGCGTCTCTATCTCACTTAATCTGTCATCCAATCCACCCACCCCCTCTCCCCATCGCTCTCTTTCTCCTTCTCTCACCCCTTCTCTAACCCCTCTCTCCCTCCACCCTCCTTTCCTCCCATACGCTATCTATTGTTCGCTCTTCCTCTCGTTCATGTTGTATCTATTTATCACCACCCCATCTTTTCCAAGAGAGAGAGAGAGAGGGAGAGAGAGAGAGAGAGAGGGATAGAGAGAGAGCGCGCGCGAGAGAGAGAGAGAGAGAGAGAGAGAGAGAGAGGGAGAGCACGCATATACACACGCCAGAGCCATTCGCGACACGAACACATTCCATCGAAATTCCTCCTATATATACTTACGGCGGCATACTAATGTGTGTGGGCAGTGTCCGTATTCACAGTTGATGGGCGCTGATACGCACACATTATTTGGAGGGCACACATCTGCTGGCTGTGGGCACGATGAGAAGAACATATGTACTATAGCTATACTTATGAATGAACTACATTTCAATATTCTAACACTTGTATTCGCAGAACCTCAAATTCAAGGTAACTATATTGTCGAATATTATGAACCTAAATTGACAGGAACCCAGTCCCAGTAACAACTCACAGTCAAATGAGGTTGAAAATATTCAACATAACATCTAATAAATTGAAAATTAGGTGTAGAATTCAATCTTTTGTGTTCAAATGGTTACATACTTCTTGGAGGAAAGATTGGCAAAAATTCTGATGGAAGCAACTGCAGCAACGTGTATGTACTTGTAGCCGGGACTAGCAGTTAGCATAAGGCTGTCTGTCTATCGATTTAACCGTTTGGACTCATAGGCGAAACGCAATTTCTAATGCAAGTAATGTTCAGTTGGATATTTTGAAGATAATATGACTGGGAGCTGTTGCTGCATATGAGATCAGTCTCCTGTCAACTTAACTTCAAGCTATTCAGCAGCTTAACAGGATAGTTATTTTGAAATCGAAATTCTGGTAAGGTTCAGCGGGTACCGTAATACCTTTGACATCTTTGTAGAGGCCGTATAGGTGACATATCTGTCTCTCTGTCAAATCCATTAACATTTATCAAAACGACGCATAGGCTGAATCTAGTAAACACACGTCGATTTTAAATCGTTAATCAGCAATAACGCCATACTTTAGTATGGTTTTAGCGTTACTCATGTTTAATAATCTGGTGTGAACACGGCCTTACTAAGGGTCATATGCCTCGGGTTAGCTGGTGGGAATTTAAAATCTACGTGTGTTTACTAGATATAACCGATGCGTCTTTGCGATAAATGTAAATGGATTTGACAGAGAAACGGATAGTGAACGCTGTGGACACCAACATCTAATACTTCATGGCAATGTATCTCGTAATAGCAGGCGGTTTGCTAGAGTAATTGCTTTAGATGATATTTGACTACCTATCTTAAATATCCGTCATCAATTGGGTGTAGATGTCAGCTGGTCGCATTTTGAGTTGTTTTGATTCCCCGTTGCAATGCTAGATTCTAGTCACGGGCCAATAGCTACGCCTGATGAGTGTCATTTGAACTGAACCTACCTATTTTTCAGATAGTTTCACATTTAGAAATGAAGGTAAATTGAAAGAGTGTAAAATGACCAGTGTTGTGGTGCATACTTCAATAATAGGGCACTGAGGTTAAGACTATGACGCAAAACTTCGGGAGACACCATGCCAATAATCACAAATAATGCAACCCAACAATCGTTGAGGGAGATATGCATCGCCAACGTAAGTGTGTTACATTGTACGTTACTGGTGATGCTGCTCCTGCTACTACCGCTGCTGTTGCTTCCGCTTCCAACGCCACCGCTACTACTACTACTACTACTACTACTACTACTACTACTACTACTACTACTACTACTACTACTACTACTACTACTACTATTACTACTACTACTACTACTACTACTACTACTACTACTACTACTACTACTACTACTACTACTACTGCTGCTGCTGCTGCTGCTGCTGCTGCTCCTGCTACTACTACTACTACTACTACTACTACTACTACTACTACTACTACTACTACTACTCACCGCTAATTCGCATGGATTTGGCGAGCACGTGCAACGCGGACATTCGTCAAGGGCAAAGCCAAACTGACATGTCTTGTTGCATACGCGATGTTTGTCACAGGCTGAATAATAAAACAAATGACAAATATGTAGAGTGCTCAAATAGCGCTAACTAAAGAATGCATACTCTAAATCAATCAGTGCGATATTTTTAAAAGAAATTCGAATACACGCGCATACCGACAAATGGACGCCCCAACTCGCGTGATAATTCAACTGGTACCTCATTATTTAGATCATGTTCATTATTCTCATCTCTGACCATTACGTAATATATGGTAATGTATCCATGACGTAATCGCCGCCATCTTTAAGTCACCTTGCAATCACCATAGTACATTTCAGAAATATCTTAACATGCTTCCAAAAACAAAGTAACGATGTAATGTTCAGTAATTTGAACATAAATGGATTGGAAAACATTGCTGCCTTAGGCAGCAATGTCTTCCAATCCACTTATGCTCAAATGATTCAACGGAACATTTCTTACTAATTAATATGTTTCTGTTTTTACTTTGGAAACATTTTAATTTATGTTGAGGTGGTCTGTACCCCTTTACTACTAGCACGCATGCGCGGGCATGCGTGTTAGCCTACCAAAGAGTGGTGGTCAATTCTGTATATTTAAAATAATATTTCTTGCACGTCGAGCCTTTCTACACTGAAGTACGGTGAATCTCAATTTAAAGTCAAGCATACACTATTTCGTTTAAGATTTTGAAAACTAATTTGAGGACGATCCTTTGTTGGTTCATTCGCGTTGAGATGGTTAAAGCATATGTCTTATTTGTAGCGATAAAGATTGTTAGTCATGCTCTAACAAGAACTCACGTTTAGGCAGACAGAAGGCCTGGTACGGGCACTGGACTACGCCGCATGCCTCCTCAGAAACAGGCATGGGAATACAGTTTTCGTTGGGATTACACGTTCCCGGCTGTAGTAAAATAATATAACTTCATATTTACTTATGTAGTACATACCATTGTGTCATGATATGTAGTTGAGCGGGAATCTTGGGTAGATTCTTGCCAGCCATACCTTTGCACATAATATATCATAAACTGATGACAAAATGTGGTTGGCACCTTTTGGTAGCCATCTTGGTATTTTCCTTTCAATCTTGCAATTTGACATACAAAAGTAATATTTTCCTTAATATTTCATGATGTTATTTCAAATTCAGTTGTATTATTCTGTGTCTTTCATTCCATATTATTTGTATTACAACATATGGACAGAATAAAATTCCAGATGGTTGGCAAATTCCAAATCACTGCCTTAATCGGCACTTAAAGCTCTTATATCCCGATAAATATCTAAAATTTCTGACTTAAATATGACACCCGAAAATCAAATCTTTCTCAATATTTCAAGTCTCTGTTCAAAATAAAAAATATAAATGAGATGAGAATATACTTTATCATTTCTTCCACAAGGCCAAATGCAGAATGTGCTATGCACCAAAACTCTCCATAACGGGCACAGTGTGAACCATTAAACGCGCTCAATAGAAGCTCTCACTAGTGTATGACAGGCCAGCACGTGCTAACCTAATCTAATATACAAAATCGTTTTAAGACAACCAACTTCTCAGTAAGGATGCTCCCCATATACCTGCATGCATTTGGGCTGATATGGACTTCTATGAAAGAGTAGTTAAACTTGTCTACCTGAATCTATATCAATATGCAAATATTGTCTTGTGTGGGTTACAATGCCTTGGTCACAGCTTTAATAGCAGTGGTATGGGTGAGACATCGGTGCAGGAAGACATGCATAGTAATGTGACTGTCATGCAGATCATGAATGGTTAACATTACAATCGAGCTATGGAATGCCACCAAGTAGCCTTACAGGTATTTCTGATCTTTTCCGTGAGGCCGTTTGCCAGAAGAACCCAAGTGATTATGCTGCATTACGAGATAGTAGGCCTATACAGGACCTAGCAGATGCGTGCATAATGAAGTGCAATATTGCCCACACTCAACAGGAGCTGATAGCTACAATTATAAAACTCAATATTAGGAAACTAATGAACGAGCTTGTTGTTGCAAATGAGAAGTAGCCTGTTTGTAACACGTCTCGCATGTACATGCGCCAAGTTACCACAGTTCTTAGCTTCCTTCATGCGTCCTGATAGCAGCAATGCGATTTGCAATTGACATCATTGGAACAGTTGTGCATCTCGTTCTTTGCATATACCAAATTAGATTATACCCACCATCTGCTCAAATATCTAGCACGAATATACCATCTTCACCATGGAAACCGTGAGGTTTGGGATGACGTTATACAGGTCAACATTACTGTGAAAACCACCCCAAAAGAATTTACTGCTGTCGGAGTCCACCAAGCGCATGTTAAGAACCCGCCAAGAAGTGTCACACAAAGATGATGGAGGCGCATCCGGTAAAACAACACATCCTGAAGCTCTAATGAGTCATTGTCTAAGTCTACTTGAACTGACACAACTTTCAGCTAAGTTAGAGGAAATGCTAGGACTATCAGTTTGCAAGAACTTTGTACCACCATATGACATACAGCAAAGTGAACCGGCAAGAGAATTTATCTGCCAACTCCACAAAGTACTAGCCAACACAAGTTCATTTATAATATCAGCGTATGAGGATGGTACAGAACAAAAGTTAATCAATTTAGTGATAAAACCATTCTTCATGAAAGTGTAACAGAAGCTTACTTGAAACAGTATGGCGAATAGAAAATGCATAGAGATTGTTTATAGAAGAATGACTTTGTAGAAAGAAAGATATGTGGGAGAAAACGAACACTGTGAAAGTGTTTGGATGGAGTGCTTGTTGTAAGCCAATAAAAACTAGCTTTAAGCTGCGTTTATCTGGCACGCAGGGTGCGGAATGCGGAATGCGGAATGGAAAGCGGGTATGTGGAATGTGGGTAAAATATCGCATGTACCATTTACCTGCACGCGGTATCGTTGCGTTATTTAATTGCATTTTTATTGATGACATTTCTATCAAATTTCTTTCAAAAGCAACGACACATTTTTTTACGCTTTGATATCACGCTTTCCACTGAGAACATTACCAAATGTTTATGTACGGAGGCGAGAGACGTAGATCCAAAATGGGCGGATACTGACGACTAGATTCAAAATGATACCTTGGCCTAATCTAACAACATGTAATTATAATAGTATTGATTTCCTAATTTTTTCGACAAATTGGTTCTTATAATTTTAGACGATGCATCACCTTTATCTGTTTGGATTACCCTTTCGTTGCTCGGTTACATGCGCTCTATTCCACAACAGAATCTTTTCCGTCCGGAAAAATCGCTACACCGAGCGATCGGTTTTTCCATATTCCGCCGTTCCACGTTCTGCATACCGCTTACCGCGTGCAGGTAAATGGATGAAGGAAAATAGTAAATAGCGATCTGAAGTATATTCCGCGTTCCGTTTCCACAACCCGCTTTCTGCATTCCGCGTGCCAGGTAAACACAGCTTTACATCAGAACCAGACAGTCTGCAGGCGTCCAACTCAATAATCGCATGTCTTCTGGTAATTAGCAGGCCATCAAGTGAAATTGACATGAGAGAGGTCACTGGGGCACTACGAATTATCAACAACCAATCCGATGTAAATGAGATCAAATGTCAGACTACACCCATGCCATGACAATGTGCATCCAGGGGTGCCGGAAGCACGGGGGCAACGGGGCCAGCGATGCCCTTTACCAGTGTCTAAGTGAAAAATGAGTAAACTTTCCTTTAGAACTGTAAACAAGGTTTTTCGAATATTCAGAGCGGACTGAGCAGTTGTAATAAAGTTCGATTGTTTTGACATTAACACAAGTCCATAAAATAATATAGGAGTGCTTCTAGGCCGAATCAAATCATCAATGCAAACGCTAGTTATGTAGTGACAGTTACATGCGACATATTGACTTTTTCATCTGTAAACCTTGCATATATCTTTGCAAATAAAGGTAAGATGCATAGTCATATGCTATTTTAATTTTTGAAGTGATACTGGTCCATGTCCTGTTAATGCATTGCTTATTCAGTAGAATAGAATATATGTACAATGATGGAAATGTGGAAACACTAAGGGATATTGGAATTAACAGCAACTCTCAAACTCAAATTCTTTTTGAGGAATGTGTCGAAGATTTGTTGTCCTCTCCGCCCCCCCCCCCCTCACTCCCACCCCACCCCCAACAACCACCCCCCCCCCAGACACACACCCTCCTCCTTACCAACTTGTACGGTCGTGATAAACATATTTAGCCATGTCAAGCCCTTTGAGTTCTAACCATAAAAGAGGATGCTACCATCCACACGTAAACAAAGTCAGACATTTGATGATAGCTTTGGATAGACCGGGCAAAATGTACCTATGACACCCACACGCCAATATGGCTAAGTAAGAGGCTGCGAAATCATAATTTAAATTAGTTATTCCATACACACTAGCTGTTGAATAGTTTGTTACTAATTTGACGTAATTGTGTTGCTACCTCATCTGGTTATTAATCCCGCCTGTCCATCGTATTCTTTAAGCGAGTCCTTAAGAACTGCGGGACAGGAAGGATCCATAGTGTCAGATCCATGGTTGGTCCCGGAAAGCTGCTTGCTCGATTTTGTTGGTGGCAATCTTGGATTTTGCACTATTTTAAAAATTACATTTAAAGACCTTCTGTGAAACTCTTGGCCTGAAACTCAAAAAACTTCATGGTCTTCATCTAAGGCAAGAGCTGAACAAACCTTGGTCACATGTTCAACATGATTAGTAGATTTGCCTTGGATAATTTAGTTTTCACAAAAAGCCACCTTTCCTCTGAATCCAGCTGATTGCAAATATAACTAGGAACTAAGGTCCAATTAAATATTTTCAAGGCAAACTGCGCATGCCCACCCTGCAGATATATACATGAATGCACGCACACTCAACGTGTACATCTTACACAAAAACCCGCCCACCCGCTCGCTCACATTGTGAATTGGGAATATGTTCAATTGACCAAAGAAAACATAAGTTCTCCGCTTAACATTGCTCTAACATTTATACATAGTTAGGGGTTAGGTAGGTTAGATATATCCCCTGAACAACTTTTTATGAGATGGGGTGGGGATGGGGGTGGGGGGGATGGAACACCCATTTCATGTCTTCCTCCAGACAATGACATCCAGCGTGCCCTTTTTGTGGAACCTGCCCCGCCCCTCAAATTTGCTTCCGGTGCCCCTGTGTGCATGTCATACACCAGTTAGAGCTTCCAAATGACACTGCTAGAATCAGAAGCCAATCCAGTATTGGAGGACTTATAAACATGAAGCCATGGGGATATGTGGGCAAGTATGTCGTGTTTGATAACAATAGTGTTAAGTTTAATCTGAAGTACGCAACCGGAAAACTGGACCCAGGATGCAAATCACCACACCATCCTTGTTACAAAGTAGCCGATGCAACTCCAGTAACGGATTTTGCCACCTTCAATGGCAGTACCAAGACGCAGGACCAATTATCATTGTACATTTCACAAAGGTTGGTAGAACATACCAGTTTACCAGTTACTACAGTAAGACGTCCAGATGTCGAATGAAATCAGAAACCACCGGATTTTGTTGACCTTCAAAACACTCAAGAAGAAGCAGATACTATATCTATACTGTATGCCGTCGAATCTCAGATATATGGTTGAAACATCGATTCCCCTTTCTCAAATAAGGATGTAATCGTTCTGGAAGCCTCTTTGCAGCCATATTTGAGTTTAGAAGCAACATTAATCATGGGAACTAGTGAAAAACGTCGCTTTGCAAGAGTAGAGCTAATTTATAATGCATTCGAAAAGATCAGAGTTCTAGCACTATGATGCTTACATTTTATGAGTGTTTGTGACACAACTGGTCACGTTCATGGGGAAAGCTAACGTTCATGGTGGAATACATTTCTTACAGCTGATACCAAGGTTACCAGTGCATTGCCTGCCTTAGTTACGGACAATGATCCCAGTGATACGGTGTTTACATGCTGTGGGGAACTTGACTGCCAGCTGTGTAATACAAAGAAGATGGCACGCACATGTAAAACAGTTATATTGGTCTTATCTCCCGGCAGTGAAAGAAAATCAGGGAGTTGTAAAACCTCCACCATCACAAGCTGGTATTTATAAGCATACAAAAAAGCGCACTTGCAAAGTAAAATTTGGCAGCATGTTCGTGTTCATAGACCCAGTAAGCTTAACGCCACTGTACTGGGTTAGTCACGTGATCCAACTGAAGAGTTCACACCAGTTCTCCAACGACTTCCTGTGGTCAAGTGTGGTTTTCAGAAAGGTCAATGCCGTGAACGCTGCCCTTGCAGAGATATCAACGAGTTATGTAAATGTGAATCTACCGATACAATACGTACAAACACTGCACAACTAATAAATGGCACTGGCTCAGAATCTGACTAAGAGATGGAAGATGATTAAATAAATAAAGTTGACATATTACCATTATGCAGCCATAGAGTGTTTATCTGTTAAATTTAATGGTTAAAGTTATCGTATCACAATAAATATATAGCCAATATGTATTACTTATCATGAACCTCAATTAGCCGCCATATTTGTTAGAGTTCTTGGCCTCGATAGATCAAAATTCTATTGTCATATTGATTATCTTGTGAGCAATTGAACTGAAAGTTGTTGTTTTATAAGAAAGCCTCCGGGTGTATATTTACAAGTTGTATCTATTTGCAAAGCAATCAAATGGTCAATTTCAGGGGTCACGCGGTCCTATTGAAAAAGAAGTTCCCACCCACATACAATTGAATTGCCAGCTATCGCAGCAAAGAATTGGAACAAATATATCAGGCTACTTAATTGAGGTTCACATTGCGCAATAAATTTTATATATTGGGATATGAGAATTTTTTCAAATGCTGGTTATGACAGTCATTTAGAATTTGCCACAATCTTGAATTTTATTCATATGATACAATGGAAATGACTTCTACCAAGGAATTTTACAAATGAAAGCTTGAAATATCGAGCAAAATATGAATTCCGTATGTCAAATTCCAAGATGGCCACCAATATACTAAAATAGCCGCCAAAAATGCTAACCACATTTTATCCATCATACGTTTATCATAGATTACGTCCAAAAATATGTTTGGCAATCTACCAAAAATTCCCACCCAATTAGACAAGGGTCTGCACTAATACCATTACAATACCTCGCCAATAGATGGATCCGACCAGTCACTCAACTATACGACGTCATAATCAATACGCTTGTGCGAATTGTACGTCTTTGGTGGATTTACTATTTAACCCTTTAATGACTAAATTTGTTCAAAATATTGAAATATTTCCTTATTGAATGTCCATTTACAGGCCAAGAGCGGACTATTTTTGAAAATTTACCACGGGAATGGCTGGCTCGGTTATCGAGCCAGTCATTCTAGTGGTAAAATTTTCAAAAATAGTCTTCTCTTGGCCTGCAAATGGACATTCCTCCAAGACCATTACAGAGGCCGGTTTTGGCCGTCTTCGTCATGAAAGGGTTAACAGACATTTTGGTGAATATTTTTAAACAAATTAGAATGGGCACTATTTCCGCCATAGGCAGCAACAACACCCATTCAAATTAGTTTCAAAATATGCACCAACTTCGCTATATAGCTGTGTTAGTGGTGGGATTCTGGTAATTCAGATTTCAAAGTATATCCAGCGATCCCAACACATATGTAAAAGAGTGGGCGGAGATTATCTAGAAATGGGCGGGGCATATCTAGAATAGATCATTGTATTGTTGGGGGGGGGGGGCAAAACGCCATGTAAGATCGTGTGCATATTGCCGATATTGGCCTATACCAAAGGCAAGTAGTGAAACCTTTGGAGTCCTTATATCTCTCGTAAGACTTACAATGATGCATGCATAACAGATTTAAATATA
The DNA here is from genome assembly GCA_034401795.1 of Chaetoderma sp. LZ-2023a. NCBI lineage: Eukaryota > Metazoa > Mollusca > Caudofoveata > Chaetodermatida > Chaetodermatidae > Chaetoderma > Chaetoderma sp. LZ-2023a. The sequence goes on along the minus strand of CM067373.1, from coordinate 127,112,018 downwards.
AGCCTATGCGTAATACTTATTCTAGCATCAGATGAAATAATAAAAATAAAAATCTTTAGATAAAATATGCCTAACTGCAATACAATTACTATCAATACCCTGCAAGGATTTGGCGCGCAGGTGCAGCGCGTGCATTCACCAGGGACGATCACCTCGTAACCATAGAGACAAGGGTCTAATGGTCTCGGGCAAACTTCGTCCTTTTCACAGGCTGTAGAACAAAAAAATTATTAAAATTAGAGCACATTTACTGAAGTAACTGCAAATCTGCGATATTTGGCCATTAAGGAATATTAGTCGTAGTTCAAAGATCCATCCTTAAAATACCCATTCATTCCATATGCGGCCATTTTCAATGCATTGACGGTAAAAGGCCAAGGTCACCTTTTATGTGGGCAAACATCTTCAGGAGCCCAAGGGTAGTGATCCGATCAAAATTTTAGATAAAAAATCTGTTGAATAGCATACCTCTCCTCAACGTGTACTAGACGTTGTTGACACAGTTGATCGGATAAAAACTGTAGGAGGAGATACATGCCAAACCTTTTAGCCGAGAAGACAAAAAAAGAGAAAGAAGAAAGATGAAGCTCCTGGGTGATTTTAATAATCGGCGTTTGCATCGCAGATTAAAAATTAGCCAAAGAGCCTGGTCATCATACCATTGTTTGGCTAGTCTGTGGGCGCGTGCGTCGGTGGGTTTAAATATCTCTGTGTAGCTTATCAGGCACTACACCAGGTTATCGTCCAGAACCCACCATGGTATACTATAGAACTGATAATACCGTATATTCCTGCTGATGCTGCTGCCGCTCATGCTGCTGCTGCTGCTGCTGCTGATACCGCTATACTACTACTACTACTACTACTACTACTACTACTACTACTACTACTACTACTACTACTACTACTACTACTACTACTACTACTACTTACGTGTGCACACATATTCGTGCGGGCAATTCCCAAACTCGCACAGAATAATAGAACGAGATGTGCATATTTGGTCTGATCGGCATGGATTAGAGAGACATGGGTCTGGTGCGCATGTGCAGCGCTGGCATTCTCCAGGCACGTCAACCAGGAACCCATACTGGCAATCTGTGTCGGAACAGACTGTACTCTTGTCACATGCTGAAAATTGGAGGTAGAAATACATTATTGTTTATGACATTTTATATCCGCATGAAAAAAGACAGTGGGCAACTAGCTTCAAGTTTGCATTTACCTGCTATATACGTGCATTGGAGGAATCACGTTTCATCTATATCACGCCTATCAATAACTAAGCTGCACCCACGCTTTGCTCGTATTAGGATTTATCTATCCCTGTACTCCCTGAATCTCAGATTCCAGAAAAACCATACAGGTAAACTATTGTATATTTTGAAACTAATTTGATTGGGTGCAGTTGCTGCATATCGCAGCAGCAGCTCCTCCCGTTTATTAGTTTCAAAATATTCAACAAAATGTGTGTTAAATAGTAAAGACATACAATTCATACAACCTGACAGAATAGTAAGCGTGTATGACGGACTAAATCGGGACATTCGTGACGTAATTGATTATGATGTCAGCCTACATGTGACGTAGTTGATTATGAAGTTATATGATTAACTGAGAATCTGGATTCATCAATAACAACCAAAATGGCACAGCCAGCGATGACCGAGATACACTCATCGCCAACACAACCGCCCAAATACGTCAATAAGGGAAAGTATATAGCCATTACAGGAAGACCCACAGGAGCCAAAAGCTAGCATCGAATTCAACTCTAAATCAAACGATGCCATAGATAACGTAGTCAAATGTATTGAAACCCCAACCATCAAAGAGCAAAGAGGAGTTCTCAACATAAATAACAGATCTGGAGGCTATAATATAGACGCACTCGTTATACATCTATCCAAAAAACAGGCTATCAAAGTGGGCAAAGCAAAGACCGCACAGCACTATGTTGACAACGTGACACCATACTTTACTAGATCTGTGAATGGCTGAAAAACGTGTCACCGTATCAGTTGACGCTTTGTCAGGTAGCATCACAGCCACCGATTGCCACATTATGATTTGGGCGGCTTCAGTAATGACGCAGCAGCTAGCATCTCCAAACCCACCTAGATAATAATCTCTGCCCTCGTGCGAGTAATGCAACACCTGCCCATCGACACCATTGATCAAAGTACCAGTCTCGCCATTTACAAACCCAAGAAGCGAATGGTACCACCAGCCCACATGCAGTATACAGGGCAATGCGACTGTGAGTGGCATCGATAAACGACTGATTGCTTTACCGAAATCTGCTAGAGTGCCTTCAACCGAGAACACAGCTGTGCAGATATGACATCATTTGCATGGCGCAATGAATGCGCATGGCAGGGGATATGTCTAAACATCGGATCTTTCACAAGATGGGCATTATCATGTCATGGGTCTTCTACACCATGAAAACATCAAAGATCCTGGACGTACAACACCAGACGCGAGGTTATGACGATGAGCGGGGACTAGTATGTGTAAAACTCTAGAAAATGTGCAGTCTGCAGAGCTCAAGACCTGAATCGGTTCCCTACATGAATATGACCTCTCCGGAATTTGATTAAACGTTTCCTTGCCTATCCTCCGCATAGGAACATTCCACTAGACCACACAAGCACATAAACTGGACCTAACGGTGGAACACATTGATGAGGTAGACCTCATTAATGAGAACAGGAAGCCTCTCAATGACCTTCTTTCTGTGGTTGCAAACAACACGTCAATGAGAATCTCTTCACGAACGAAGCCATGATCGAGTTTACCAATGTACACATCAACCACCGACAAAGTTAGTGGCAAAAGAATTCTGCTGCATGGCGGGGAGGAATCGTGTGAAAAGAGCGACATTCTCAGTTCACTGACATGCAGATCGCCTGGCTCTTTCAGCACGTTGCGTCACGGGAAATAGTCCGATCCTTTGGGAAACAGTGGATGTGCGGATCAAGAATCCCTTTCAGTAAGAAATTATACACTATGCACAATGCAACGCCTGTATAACTTACGCCCTGCGCCTGTAATAGTTGTTCATCAAAGTCAGTTCTAGATATGCTTCATGCTTACGACCACCAACATATACATACTTCGAAACAACATCGCTGGCTGGCCAACAGAATCGTCACTGATGTTGTATGCCCTATGTGAAATACGGTCACGCTGTCAATGCAAATGTCTCATGTTTCACCATGCTCTGTGACTGCCACAAGACAGGCTCACTAGAGTCTTGGAATTCACTGCACTCGTTGTCAACCCAAATAAAGTTGGTATAGGACACCAATACATATATATGTCTGTTAAGAGAAAGCAAGCAGGGCTGGATACATTGAGGGTCATGAATCACATGGGGAGATAAGGAGACTTAGAGATTAAAAGAATTAGCCGCCGACGAGGAAGTGAGGTTGACCGCAGCTGCAGGATATCATTGCCCGATTCAGGCATTTTTTCGGGTATGGCTCCTTCGAGAAAAAGAGTAAATGCCGGGGTAAGTCCTGGAGGAGTATTAACACACCTCCCGTTTTTGGGAAGATGGACCTTCGAGGATTCCCCATCTGGTGAACTTGCGAAATGTGATGATATCATAGAGTGCCCCATGCATTTCTGGAAGTAATATTACTTGTTTATGTGTAAATGTTGGAGGAACACAAGTAGACTGGTCATCCACTGGATAATTCATTTTAATTTAGATGATTTCACTATATATTCTCTACACTTTCCCGAGGTAATATAAGTTGGAATCTTACTAGAAAATGTGTAGGTCATGGAGGAGAAAGGGCACACTCGTCCTGCGCTGGAAAACAGTGTTTCTCCTAGAATTCTGGAGGCAATCAGTTGACATCTTAGTTGCCTATCTGTAGGTTTTGGAGGAGAAATGTATGTGCTTCCTTAGAAAATTGGTGATATTTAGACGATCTCAGAGTGTGCGTGATGCATTTCTGGAGTTAAACCAGTTGAAATCTTACTGACATATGTGTAGATGTTGTGGAGAGGGGTGTGGGGGGGGGGAGTGGAAAGGGTCAACAGGTCATACCCAGGAGAATGTCTTAAATTCAAATGTCATAAAAGTGTGTCTGCTGCACGTCGTCGTCGTTGTCGTCGCCTCCGCTGCCGACCGCCGCCGCTGACCGCCGCCGCCGCGGCCGCCGCCGTCGTCGTCGTCGTTGTCGTCATCCTCATCATCATCGTGAACAAAACAATTATTGTATCCAATGTTTCGTCTGAAACAAATGAGGCAGTACAATTACTTTTAAAAGCTGTGGGGTCTTGGATGTATATATGCAGTTCCATACTGCACCACACTGTACGGTTAATACGGAGTAACGCCATACGTAAAGTATGACGTTACTACGGATTAAGTCTCTAGTGAGAACACAGCCTGGTATCGTTATCATAAAATTACAAGACCTACCGCAGGTACAAGACAGCCATACATGGAGCTCTGCGTGTGTATTTATGTCATTCCCATCACACGTTGTTATGCGTTTATAAAGCCATTACTATCACATATAGTCATGCGTTTATAATGGCATTCCCATCACACATTGTCATGCGTTTACACATGCAATTCTTGACGCATTTTGAACAGACATGCTAATAACTAATATTTAATTTTGAATGATTTAACCCGTTAACTCTTAAAACTGATGTATCTCAAAGTCAAGTCAACAATACATTAACGCGTTGAATACATAGAACTGGTTGCTATCATAGGAATACTCCAGCTCTCAGTGAAATAAGTTCAAAACAAGCAACAGAAAATTTCTAGCATCGTAAAGTATTTGCCGTTTTTGGGCTGTAAGGGTAAACGGGTTAATCACGCGCAGTGCAGTTTGGTGTGCAACATATATCAACCGATTGGTGTGGCCGTGTATACATGCAGGCTTGGTTATAATACGCAAAGGTACAAGATGAGGTACAGACCAGTTCAACTCTAATTTACAATTCCATGGGACAAACATAAACGAAACAAAACATAACAAACAAATGAGACTAAAAACACACACACAAAAATGGAACACTCTTAGTACCGAAACAAGTAGGACTTTGTTCAACTTTGGTTTTTCTTTAAACTGGTTACAAAATATCTTAGGACGTGTTCACACTAGAGAGCAACACCATATGCCAATGCTTTAGGGACGATAGCTGGTAGATATAACTCTCCAGTGTGAACACGACCTTAGGTCTTAGTCCGTGTTCACACAAGCGCGTTAATCCGGAATAACACGATACTCCGGACTACTCGGATTATTTCGCCAATGTGAACATGGCCTTCGACTACACGTGATGCTGGTGCTACCTGCAAGAATTTATAAGGAACGCGTGAAAGAAATCAGTTACTAAGGGCGTGTTGACACTAGAGAATTAACACGGAGTCATGCCATACTTCAGTATGGCGTTATTCCGCCTTATGTTCCCTAAGGTGGCTCTTTTAGAGCCGTCTCTAACAAAACTATTTTATACGGAACGATAATATTTCAACAGAGTGCTTTCCACCAGCACTTTTATAGGCCGTAACGTAATATATGCCTCTGTGACGTATGACGTTGTTTCGGGTGCAATTACGTCACAGATTAAAAGCATGTTCGGCTCCAAAGCAAAGAGCTCTAACACGACGTATCGTTCCATAGGAGAAACTTGTTTCTGCTCTACTAATCGAGCAGAACGTTCTGGAAATTTGTCCCTGTGGAACGCGAGGCCGGATTAACGTTCTAGTGTGAACAGGACTCATATAACTATAACTCTATCGCTTATAACACGCACGCTCGTGGCCAATGCATCCGGACGAGAATTGTAGGCAGATACTCGCGCGTTCTCTATGAAACGGTGGCGAATTCTACCGTCAATTTTGTATCGATCAATCATATGACGTCATAATCAACTACGTCCGTTATAAACGCTTAATTTCCAGTCAAGTTGTAAGACTAGTATGTTTTTACTATTTAATAAACATTCTGTTGAATATTTTAAAACCGATTTGACTGCACACTGTTGCTACCATAGGCAGCAGCAACTCCCATGCAAATTAGTTTCAAACTATTCAACAGCTTACCAGTAAAATTTTCTGGAAATTGAAATTCAGGGAGTTCAGGATTCGATTGATCCCAGCATCATGGGAGCATGGACAAATGGTGGGCACGGCTTGGCTTGATATAGATGGGCGGGGCATAACTAAAACTGAATTGATCTATTGAGTGGCCGCATAGCTTATATAGTATTAACTAACTAGCCGCATTTTACACGTGATTCCGTAGGCCCATATAGAATGTATAGATATATCTGCTATTGCATCTTAGATAACTCTTCCCATTCTGATGTCAAAACATTAACTTTTCAAATTAAATTAAAAGAACTCGTGTTCCTTTTTCAACACATTTGGTTGGAGATGCTGCTATCATAGACAACAACATTATCCACCAAATTTGTTGAAAAATATATGAGTTTCTTTGCTATTGATAGAGTAAAGGATAAAATATTGACATCAGTGTGGTAAAAGTGAAATAACGTTTTCAAAGAAAACTAGGATTATTTCGATAGCTCATATAGGTATGCATAAGCATATAGCTAAGTTCAGCTTGCTACACGTAGGCCTTCCTGACCAGGATTGGGTTTCTTCCGGAAGAAACATATTTCTTCCGAAACTATTTCTTCCGGAACGGCCGGAAGAAACTGCAAGAAAGGGTTTTTTTTACCTTTCTTTCAATTTTTCCCTGAAGAAAGTGGACGAAAGGTGGAAAAACTCCCAGGTATACTGATAGTTCAGATTATTTTTCTAAACATACGTCTGTATTACCAGAAGCTTGGCTTCCAAATGATTTAAATAGAAAAGAAATAAAGCTAGAGATTTTCTTTAAATCTTTTTTATGTAATAAAATTATCAATAAAAGGTTTGTTAATAACAGTTATACACAAGAATGTTGCATTCATTTGCATTGTAGATACTCGATGGATGAAACTCGTAAGGTAAACATCAGCACAAATTGTTAATTAATTGTTAAGCCATTTAACACATGCATGTCTTCAAGAAATTGCAATATTCCCATAGAAAATGTCCATTTGCAGACTACGAGAAGACTATTTGTGAAAATGTACCACTGGAATGACTGACTCCGTTATCAAGCCTGCCATTCCATTGGTAACTTTAAAAAAAAAAGACTTCTGTTGCTCTGAAAATTGCCATTTCTCAAGAACACTCTGTTAGCCATGAATATCCATTATCTTCACAGCTTCAAAGTAGTGGACCTTTCCGGTTTTAGCTATGCCCCCGCCCATCGCTAGCTAAGCTCCACCCACATCTCGCTCGCGTTGCGATCGATCGATCTCTGAACACCGTGACTATCAATTTCCAAAAAACTATACAGGTAAGCTGTCGAATATTTTGAAACTAATTTGACTGGGTGCTGTTGCTGCCTAAGGCAGCAACAGCGCCCAGTCAAATTAGTTTCAAAATATTCAACAGCATGTTTATTAAATAGCAAAGAATTACAAAGACACAATTCATACAACGTGTTTGGACCAGTTGAGATTTGATGACGATCTATATGGAACCCTTTGTGACGTAATGATTGTGACGTCATCATGCACGCGCGCTGAGCTGATTATGACGTCATACGAGGTCAGATGATGGATGGATACTCTGGAAAGGTGAACTATACGGGGAAGTGTTCAAATACACCCTGGTATACTTGGACACAATTCACACAGTCTCCATCATCACAATCGAGGTATAATCAAAACATACTTCTGGGTGTGAGATAATTTCTCCCCTAGTCAATACGTTTTTTTTGGGGTTTTTTCAGAAGGTTAAGAAATCTAGTTTCACAGCAAGTAATAAGAAATAAAAGTGCCTGTTAATTATTTTTATAGTTTAACCAGATGCAACTGTTTCCTTAAGCAACAATTACTTACAAATCAAATTGTTAAAAAAAATTTAAGTTGGATTAAGATTTAAATAACTGAACAAACTTTCTAGGGGATTCAGAATAAATTGCATTTCTTTTATTACGAGTTTAGATCACAGACTGAATTGATTTAACCGGGTAATTGACTGTAAACTATTATATGCTGTAATCGTGTGTCCTAGGCTTAGATTCTACAAACTACGGATACTAGGTTTAGCCTTTTCTACTCTACAGACCATATATTGCACGTTCTTTATTATCTATAAAATACATAATATTATGTTGAATCGTTTGAAAATAAATTTATTCGAATACTAACTAGCCCAATTCAGCAAGGTATTCTACTCAAATTAGATTTTAAAAATGCAACAGTTTTTCTATGAATTGCTTTATTGCTGAGATACTATTACTAGGGATGAAAGAGTTAGGATAATCATTGAATCGTTTTAGTCATTATTTTTACAAGTTTTGCAGCAGAAAAAACGAGCCAGCCATTCCAGTGATAAATTTTCAGTCTGCAAATGTATATTTCTTAAGAGAAGATTTAAACATTCATGAACAAATTTGTGTGTTAAAGTGTTAATTACACCCATATTATGCCAATATATATTACACTAAATATGATTTATATATATATATATATATATAAATATATATATATATATATATATATATATATATATATATATATATATATATATATATATATATATATATATATATATATATATATATATATATATATATATATATATATATATATATATATATATATATATATATATATATATATATATATATATATATATATATATATATATATATGGGCACTCTGAGTGCTCTAAATACAAAGTTTACAAACTGAATTGAAAAATGTTTGAGTTCTTCCGGAAGAAATTAGTGGGAAACTATTTCTTTCGGGATGGAAGAAACGTGAAAGAACGCGGAAAAACACCCTTCGGAAGGAACTGCCGACCCTGTTCCTGACAGAATATCTTTTTGTGGATTGAAGCCTGATTCACATAAAGTTAATAAGTGGTCGGCGAGTATTGCCGATATTTATAAGAACACAGTCACCTGCAAATCGCACTTAGATGGGCACGTTTCAACTTTCCATGCAGAGTGTGTGTGATAGTCCATGATATGTTTCACCAATGCCAAGATGGACATCATCTGTTCACGACCATCTACGATGATAGCCGATCATAGTACACGTGCATGCGAACATTGCTTTATGTCTCCGACCAAGTTGCGACTCTCTCGTTGTATCTGCATAGGTCCAACCGACACTAGATGTCAAAGGTACAGTCTGCTCGCACAACCGACTTACGAAGTATTTTATGTGAATCAGGTTCTCCCAATGGTATTCACTGGATCGTCTGTTTCTTCGCGCAAAGTTCTGACAACTGCCATCTCTCAATTGCGAGATACGAATGTCTACTTAGTTCTTATTTAGATGCAAGGGTGGACGAAACAAACTATAATTAGGAGCGCTTGTTAGGAACCATTATGCGAAGCTATCATATCGAGAAAATATACACAACTAAACTGTACTAGGAGGAAGTGCTCATTCACGCCTTTACACTCTATCTTGACAATGCACTTACTGACCTCGTGACCTAGGTATTTGACCCTTTGAGCTTAATCCCAAAGTACAGCTATCCCACTACAATGTAAATGGATGTGACCATTTTGACCCTATCACCGCCTTGCATTCCCGAGTTGTTGCAAAAAGTATATTACTGTATGAATATAGTGACAAAATTACTGAAAATAAAATTGTTTAAATTATATACTTTTAGAGGCTTAAACTGTGAGCCTATATGCAATGAAACGAAATAAATCTTAACATATGATGATTTCATTCCATATAAATTGATAAAAAAAAGCCTCTATTTCAATTTCGCAACTTAAAAAATTATATTAATTTATATGGAATGAAATTATCATATGCTAAGATCTATTTCGTTTCATTACATATTGACACATGATTTAAGCCTGTAAAAGAATACAATTTTAACAATTTTATTTTCAGTAATTTTGCTGTAAATATGCACCTTTAAGATATTTGAGCAGATTTACTGAAACTTAAACTCTCTTTAGTCAGCCCCAATATGAATGTATGTGCCAAATTTGGTGATTCTATCTTCGTGCATTCCGATATTCGGCTAACCATGTGCAGTTCGACGTGAACCTTGTGACCCAGTGACATAAATATTTGACCTTGTGACAGGAAAATTCAAATCCCTCTAGCTAGCCCCAATATTATTGTATGCCCCACATATGGTTATTCTACCGTCTTGCCTTTTGGAGATATTCTGTGGACAAACAACAAACAAACACACAGACAGACAAACAGACAGAAAGACGACACCAGCCGCTCACACCAATGTTCGGCGGCGTGAGTAACCAAGATATATTTTAGGAAGGTGCCAGGAAATTGCAAGCACTACAATGCTAAACAATGGGAATTCCTTGAATAATATATAGTTGTAGCCCGGTTTGAAATTAATTAGTCGGTGAATTAGTTGCTGGCTAGAAATCTAAATTAGGCCTACATTAAAATTAACATGTGTTAGATACTAATACGGCCCTTAACCGGCATACGTATTCTTAGCCCTTCTCCATGTGGAATTCCAGTGACTCAATTACAAGACAACTATACAGTTAAACCGTCGCATATTTTCAAACTAATATGACTGGAATCTATTGCAGCCATCGGTGGCAACAAATCCCAGTCAAGTTAGCTCGAAATTATTTAACAGCACATTCCTTGTATCAAAAAGAATATTTCTGCTCTGGTCTGTAAGCTACGGTGAGAGTGTTAAGCAAACTACAGTACAACACTTACATAAATTAACACGTTTCGTGCACAAAAACAGAAGCATGTTAGTTTTGACACGATGTAAGAAATGCTATGTTGAATATTGTTGACTTACTTTGATTGGAATCCATTGCTGCATTGGACAGCAACCGCTTGCAATCAAATTAAGTCAGTAATAGTCAACAGTACGTTTAAGTTTGTTTTTGGAATTATGCTACATTATTTCTGAGCATTACTGTACAGTCAGCCATGCTTATAATTGGCACTGTATGGATAGAATATGGACACTCGAGATAGCTGCTCCCTTAACCATTTAACACTCAAATTTTTTCAAGAAAATTAAAATTTTCGCATAGAAAATGTCCATTTGCAGACCAGGAGAAGACTATTTTTTTTAAATTTACCAATGGAATGACTGGCGCGGTTATCGCGCCAGTCATTCCAGCGGTAAATTTTCAAAAGGAGTATTCGCTTGGTCTGCAAATGTACATTTGTTAAGACCATTGCAGAAGCGGGTTTCGGCTGGTATGAGTGCTAAAGGGTTAATATAGACAAGTTACAATGGCACAAAGCTATTGTCGCAAAGTGTGTTGTATCTTAGGAGGAGTGGTGAGTTGACGACCCATATTTACGAACAAATATAATTTGGCCCTGAATGCCTTTGCCAGAAATAGACAGGATTGACAGTAGATGCTCACTACTGACGCGTTAACGACGAGTGTGACTAGATGCGGCAGAGATCGCGATTGAACTAGCGTTCACATGCTTCTAATACTAGCTACTAAGCGCGTGTTATTGAGTTTAAGCCTATTTCCTAGGAGTGCAATCCACGCCCTCTTTGCCATGTGCTTTCAACTCATCTCTATAGTGCATTCCAAAGAGAACTTACGTGAACATTTGTGTATGTATGGACAGTTTCCATAATTGCAATAGTTTGTTGGTTGAGACGTGCATATTTCATCCGACTGACAAGGATTTGCGTCACATGGATTGGGAGCGCATGTGCATCTGACACACTCTCCAGGAACATTGACGCGGTAACCATGACTGCACCGACGGGTTGTACAGACACGGGTCTTGTCACAGGCTAAACGATGGGGATGGAAGTAACGCAATTAGCGTAGTTAGTAAATAATTACATAAAACAGACAAGGTAGAATATAGCTTAAAGCATTAGTATGCAGGTTTATGTTAGGTATCCCCATCTTAAATTCTCGTAATCATACTTAGCTAAGATTAACAAACCACGATTTTGTTTTAAAAAATGTCAATTTTCTCATATTTCTCATAGAAAATGTCATTTACAGACCAAGAGCCTCTATTTCAATTTCGCAACTTAAAAAATTATATTAATTTATATGGAATGAAATTATCATATGCTAAGATCTATTTCGTTTCATTACATATTGACACATGATTTAAGCCTGTAAAAGAATACAATTTTAACAATTTTATTTTCAGTAATTTTGCTGTAAATATGCACCTTTAAGATATTTGAGCAGATTTACTGAAACTTAAACTCTCTTTAGTCAGCCCCAATATGAATGTATGTGCCAAATTTGGTGATTCTATCTTCGTGCATTCCGATATTCGGCTAAACATGTGCATTTCGACGTGAACCATGTGACCCAGTGACATAAATATTTGACCTTGTGACAGGAAAATTCAAATCCCTCTAGCTAGCCCCAATATTATTGTATGCCCCACATATGGTTATTCAACCGTCTTGCCTTTTGGAGATATTCTGTGGACAAACAACAAACAAACACACAGACAGACAAACAGACAGAGAGACGACACCAGCCGCTCACACCAATGTTCGGCGGCGTGAGTAACCAAGATATATTTTAGGAAGGTGCCAGGAAATTGCAAGCACTACAATGCTAAACAATGGGAATTCCTTGAATAATATATAGTTGTAGCCCGGTTTGAAATTAGTCGGTGAATTAGTTGCTGGCTAGAAATCTAAATTAGGCCTACATTAAAATTAACACGTGTTAGATACTAATACGGCCCTTAACCGGCATACGTATTCTTAGCCCTTCTCCATGTGGAATTCCAGTGACTCAATTACAAGACAACTATACAGTTAAACCGTTGCATATTTTCAAACTAATATGACTGGAATCTATTGCAGCCATCGGTGGCAACAAATCCCAGTCAAGTTAGCTCGAAATTATTTAACAGCACATTCCTTGTATCAAAAAGAATATTTCTACTCTGGTCTGTAAGCTACGGTGAGAGTGTTAAGCAAACTACAGTACAACACTTACATAAATTAACATGTTTCGTGCACAAGAACAGAAGCATGTTAGTGTTGACACGATGTAAGAAATGCTATGTTGAATATTGTTGACTTACTTTGATTGGAACCCATTGCTGCATTGGACAGCAACCGCTTGCAATCAAATTAAGTCAGTAATATTCAACAGTACGTTTAAGTTTGTTTTTGGAATCAAGTTACATTATTTCTGAGCATTACTGTACAGTCGGCCATGCTTATAATGGGCACTGTATGGATAGAATATGGACACTCGAGATACCCGCTCCCTTAACCATTTAACACTCAAATTTTTTCACGAAAATTTAAATTTTCGCATAGAAAATGTCTATTTGCAGAGCAGGAGAAGACTATTTTTTGAAAATTTACCAATGGAATGACTGGCGCGGTTATCGCGCCAGTCATTCCAGCGGTAAATTTTCAAAAGGAGTCTTCTCTTGATCTGCAAATGTACATTTGTCAAGACCATTGCAGAAGCGGGTTTCGGCTGGTATGAGTGCTAAAGGGTTAATATAGACAAGTTACAATGGCACATAGCTATTGTCGCAAAGTGTGTTGTATCTTAGGAGGAGTGGTGAGTTGACGACCCATATTTACCAACAAATATAATTTGGCCCTGAATGCCTTTGCCAGAAATAGACAGGATTGACAGTAGACGCTCACTACTGACGCGTTAACGACGAGTGTGACTAGATGCGGCAGAGATCGCGATTGAACTAGTGTTCACATGCTTCTAATACTAGCTACTAAGCGCGTGTTATTGAGTTTAAGCCTATTTCCTAGGAGTGCAATCCACACCCTCTTTGCCATGTGCTTTCAACTCATCTCTATAGTGCATTCGAAAGAGAACTTACGTGAACATTTGTGTATGTATGGACAGTTTCCATAATTGCAAAAGTTTGTTGGTTGAGACGTGCATATTTCATCCGACTGACAAGGATTTGCGTCACATGGATTCGGAGCGCATGTGCATCTGACACACTCTCCAGGAACATTGACGCGGTAACCATGACTGCACCGACGAGTTGTACAGACACGGGTCTTGTCGCAGGCTAAGCGATGGGGATGGAAGTAACGCATTTAGCGTAGTTAGTAAATAATTACATAAAACAGACAAGGTAGAATATAGCTTAAAGCATTAGTATGCAGGTTTATGTTAGGTATCCCCATCTTAAATTCTCGTAATCATACTTAGCTAAGATTAACAAACCACGATTTTGTTTAAAAAAATGTCAATTTTCTCATATTTCTCATAGAAAATGTCATTTACAGACCAAGAGACGACTTTTTTTTAAAAATTTACAACTGGTATGACTGGTTCGGTAGATCTCTTTAAATAGTCTTCTCTTGGTCTGCAAATGGGCATTTCTCAAGACCACTGCAACGCCGTTTTGGCTGATTGGACGTCTTAAAGGATTACTGAATCTCACTCCCAGCAATTTGACATAATAATTTCAACTCCAAATATCTATCAAACAATTGGAACAGTGTCTGACCGATAAATTACCGAATGCCTTGTTATTTATTTCTAAATCAGCATTTTGCGTGCTTTTCACAAAATGTATTTGATCATTTAAATATTGGCGAGATAAGGCTCAATTGACATGGTTTGACAACTGGTACATTTCAAATTGATAAGTAATGGCTTTTGCACAAGGTTTTCTCAAGATATTGTGATTATAACTGTATAAGAATCAAAGGCCCTTATAGACAATGCCTCTTTGAATTTTGTAGTCCCATAATTTGAGGACACATTAAATCTGTCGAATATTTTGAAACTACTTTGACAGCAAATGATCCTTCTCAAACTAGTCGCAAAATAGACAAATGAATGTTTCTTGCTTAATAAATGGTATTTATATTTAGTCTACTTCAATTTGTTCAAGATGAAACTCGTGTGGCTTTGAACTTACGGAGACACCGGTGTACATATGGACAATTGCCGACACGACAGTTGCTTGTTGGTTCGGGCCTGCATATCTGATCTGACTGACAAGGACTTGAGTCACAAGGATTGGGCATACATGTACACCTCACACACTCTCCAGGCACATTGACCCGGAAACCATAGCTACATCGCCTAGTTGTACACACCCTAGTCTTGTCACAGGCTAAGGGCAGAGACGAAAACAACCATAGCTGTTAATATATCCAGTTCGCTTTACCTTTGTTTAGAGGGGAAATTTGTTAATCAGAAAACATTTGCTCAGTACTCATTAAGAGAATTGAGGAATCCAGTTATAGCTATGCTTCGCCCATCTCTAACTAAGCCCCACCAACACTTTCTCCGTGTTGGGCGCAATCGATCCCTGTACTCTGAATCTCAATTTCCAGAAAACTATACAGGTAAGATGTTGAATATTTCGAAACTAATTTGACTAGGTGATGTTGCTGCCTCTGGCAACAGCGCCCAGTTAAATTATTTTGAAACTATTCAACAGAATGTTTATTAAATAGTAAAGACATACAATTCGTACAACTTGAAGTACTATGGAGCGTTTATGACGGACTATATATAGGAGTCATGTAATGAATTATGATGTCAGCCTACATGTGACCTAGTTGGGTATGACGTCGTACAATTGACTGAGAACCTGGATTCCTTAACTAATTACAATAGCCATCCAGAAAAACCCAACAAAATAGTTGACCATAAAATCTTTAATTTCTGATATATAAAAATTAAATGCATTGTTCTTTCTTGGCTGAGATGGCTTGTTTGAGAAAATAGTGAACGATTGTTTTTTACAATCACGATTTCAGATATCTTGTTTTAGACCTGGGCAAGCTGTGCTGCTAACACCATGTTGGCATTATAAAGAGCGTGAGGTTGCTGTGGTAGACAGCAATGACTTAATTAGATTGCCCTCATGATAAATATGGATTCTGTATAAAAACATTGCACTGTTGACTCAAGCCTAGTTCATTCCGTTCAAATTTCATTTCATTTTTAATTTCATTTATCAAGCGACGATTCCAAGATTGAGAAGACATCTGTTCAATTCTAATTATGATTACTACTAATAGTCATCCAACAACAAAATAGTTGGCTATAAAATCCTTGAATTTTGGTAAAAATAAATTATTGAATTGTTTGCTTGTTTAAATTTATATTTCTTTCAGCAACAGGTTAGTCAAATACATAGAGTTATTCCCAAGCAGCGCCACAGAGAATTTGGATATGGCAAATCATATCAGTAAAATGTTGAATCTTTTTAAATTTAGTTGACTGGAATATGTTACTACCATATGCATCAACAGGTCCTAGTCAAAATTATTTTCCAAATATTGAACAGAATGGACCTTTCCATTTTTAGCTATGCCCCGCCCATCACTAGCTAAGCTCCACCCACACCTCGCCGTGTTGGGATTGATCGATCACCCAAATGCCATAACTATCAATTTTCTGAAAACTATACAGGGAAGCTGTTGAATATTTTGTAACTAATTTGACTGGGTATGGCAGCAACAGTGCCCAGTCAAATTAGTTTCAAAATATTCAACAGAATGTTTATTAAATAGTAAAAGCAAACAATTTATACAACAACGCATAGACCGTCTTCAAATATGCGTTCGTGACGTACTTATCGACCTCATTCATGACGTCATTCATTGTGATGTCATTCTACACATCACGTAGTTCATTATGACGTCATATGATGGGTGGGTACTCTGGAAAGGTGAATAGTTCTTACATTATAAATGATTTATTTGTCTAATCCTTCAGGTTGAAAGGGTTGTGAGCAAAAAGAAGAAGCAAGCACATTGTTATACCATGGCATACGTATCTCGCCACCATTACAATAGTTACGTACAGAAATACACAGTATAGCAGTACACAATGTGTGAGGATTTTTAAAATACTCAACGCCACACAGAAAACGCCGAATAGCCCTACTATCAGCCGGGGTACATAGTTTTATCCAGAACTTACGTGAACATCGGTGTACGTATGGACAGTTTCCATAATCGCATTCGCTTGATGGTTGAGACGTGCATATTTCATCCGATTGACAAGGATTTGCGTCACATGGATTAGGAGCGCATGTACATCTGACACACTCTCCAGGAACATTGATGCGGTAACCATGACTGCACCGACCAGTTGTACAGACACGGGTCTTGTCACAGGCTAAGCGATGGGGATTGAAGTAAAGCGGTTAGTGTAGGTAGTTTTGCCTAGTTAATTAGTATTAATAATTAGTTAATTAGTGTTAATAGTTTATTGAGTATGTGAATTAGCAGAAGTGAGAGCTATACAGGAATCTAATCGGACTATCAACAGAATTATGTCTATTCTCGGTATTGTGTCAATTGATGGATTATTAATATTTTACTAAGGCCGTGTTTTCAATAGAGAGTTAATCAGGAATAACGCCATATTTCAGTATGGCGTTATTCCTGAATAAGTCTCTAGTGAGAACACGGCCGACGAGTATTACATTATGCATCACAAAACCAGACAGCTTACCGCACATAATTGGTAAGGAGAGACACAACTTCAAGCGGTTACAGTTGTTGTAGTTTCCGAAAATTTACTATACGTATCCTGAAGTTTCTCCACATTAACGTTTCAGAAACATTCCGCACAATTTTCCAAAACAATGCTTATGAAACATTTTGCTGTATCACGGTTTCATAGCAATGTGTCCGAAACAAAGTTTCAGGTATATTATTAGTATATGCCCATTTTGCTAAAAACACCTGCGAACGTATGGGCAGTTGTGATTAACATATCTCATCTGACCACCAATCCCTTTACGCATGTGTGCCGATAATGCAAAGGTAGATCTCTGACAATCAGCAATGTGACTGAAGCCATGAAGTCTGATGTCTGTGAAGTTGCCGCCTTATTCCTAGCTCCCAATTCCTTATTCGGACATGAATTTGACTCGTTATTCACAGTTGCCTGTTCCTTATTCAAATGTGACGTTGGCTTCTTATTCCTAGTTCCTTCTTTGGGTTTACGCAAATACGTGATATGGGAAGTCTTGGACACTGATCCGCATAAAAATGTTGGTCATCTGACCAAGAAATAGCTCATCTGAATGGGGAGTTGTAAAACGAATAACTAACCGGCTTCTTACGCTTCATAGAAATGATCAAATACAACGCAAACGCAAATATATTGTCAGGCTTCGGCTGTGCATTGACCGACACAGAAATTTAGTCTATGTGACCTAGAAATATATCATCTGAATAAGGAGCTGGAAAAACGAATAAGTAGGTCTAACTGGGTTCTCACGCTTCACAGAATTGATCAAGTCCAACGCAAATACTAATCATGTTTTAAATCTTGTTTGCGGATTGACTACATAACGAGTTTAGGTCACATGACTTCAAATGGGTCATATAATAAGGATCTGGGAAAAACGAATAATTATCTGGCGTCTCACCCTTTATAGATTTGATCAAATCTAATAGAAACGCTTGCTATGCTCTTAGACTTCGACTGCTCATTCACCCACTTTAAGGAATTTATGTAATGTGATCTAGAAGTAGGTCATCTGAATGAGATTGTTAACCTTATTCGGATGACCTATTTCTAGGTCACATGACTTAGTGTGTGTAAAAAAATCAATAAAAATTCAGTATTCAAACGTCCCACTTTCGAATAGAGGGATAATCGAACATTTCTACGCTCTAATCATATGGAAAGAACGAGTCCACTCAAATTAGTTTCAAAATATTCTTCAGAACGTAGTTCATCAAAGACATAGAATCTGTACACGTCATATTGGACTTATTGATTTCCGTGTCGGCGCTATACATAATCTCGTCAGCTAAAATTTGACATGACGTCAGCTATATGAGTGACAGATTGGATCGCTCCTTTGACCCTTACCACTCTGAACCACTATTCTATCTTTTCCTGTCTCAATGGCAAAGAAAATGGTGTATATTCTCAGTAATTTTGGTGGATGAACTTGCTATCTATGATAGCAACATCGACCAAATTTGTTGAAAAATAAACACAAGTTAATCTTTTAATTTAATTTGAAATTAAAAATGTTGACATCAACGTGGTACAGGTTAATCTATCGCCATGACGCTGCAACAAAGTCAGTGCTTACTTAGAATTATTGACAAACACTTACGTGAACAGCGGGCTACGTTTGGGCAGTTTCCAACACCACAACTGTCTGTTGTTTGAGACGTGCAAATCTCGTCCGACTCGCAAGGGTTTGAGTCACACGGATTAGGAGCGCATGTGCATCTGTCACACTCTCCAGGAACATTGACAAGGAATCCATGACTGCACAGTCGAGTTGTACAGACACGGGTCTTGACGCAGGCTAAGCGAAGAGGAGTCAAGCCAAGAGGTTAGTATACAGTTAGTATTAGTTGTTAAAAAGTGGTTAGCCCTCGCAAACCTGAATTCTAGAATCTCATATTCAAGGTTATTATACGAGTAAACTGCTTAATATTTTGACAGCAACCTGTTGCTGCAATCATTATTCAGCAACCGTTCCTAGTCAAGTTTGTTTCAACATTTTCAAAAGAATAATTATAAAATTGTAACGGAATTTTTCGTTTCCAAAGGTTAAGATACTTCTAATTGTGATTAAATATAAGCAAGAGGATTATAAAGATAGAGAAAGACGTGATGATACGCCATGCTTCACCTCTACAGCGTTGGCCATCGGGAATTGATGAATCCAGTTTCTCAGTCAATCATATGACGTCGTAATCAATTACGTCATGAATGGCGCGATCTAGTCCTTCATAAACGCTTAATAGTCCGTCAAGTTTTACGAATTGTGTGTCTTTACTATTTAATAAACATTCAGTTGAATATTTTGAAACCAATTTGACTGGGCGTTGTTGCTGCCATAGGCAGCAACAGCACTCAGTCAAATTGGTTTTCAAATATTCAACAGCTTACCTGTATAGTTTTCTGATACTTGAGATTTAGGATGTGCAGGGATCGATCGATCCCAACACGGGCAAAGCGTGGGTGGAGCCTAGCTAGAGATGGGCGGGGCATAGTTAAAACTGCATTCATTCATTGTCCATTAATCGCACGAGCTCGTTGCCATCATGAAGTATCCTCTCGGTAGAGTTAAGCACGCGTCCAATTTTGGACCCAGCCAGAGTACGGTAACCACCCCTGGACCTAAACGATAGATTCGGATCTAGGCCCTGTACGTTGATGTATAGGGCTTACAACAAGAGATCAATATTACCCTGGCGCTACTCAGTGCCGTTGGACTGTTTCCTATCGGAGCTATATGTAAGCATGTTCCCAAGTTTAGACCGAAAAGATTGAGTAAATTAACCTTTCCAGAGTACCCACCCATCATATGACGTCATAATGAACTGCGCGATGTGTACAATGACATCATAATGAATGACGTCATGAATGACGTCGATAAATACGTCACGAACGCATATTTGAAGACGATCTATGCGTTGTTGTACAAATTGTTTGCTTTTACTATTTAATAAATATCTGTTGAATATTTTGAAACTAATTTGACTGGGCGCTGTTGCTGCCATAGGCAGCAACAGTACACAGTCAAGTTAGTTACAAAATATTCAACAGCGTCCCTGTATAGTTTTCAGGAAATTGATAGCTAGGGCATTTGTGGATCGATCAATACCAACACGGCGAGGTGTTGGTGGAGCTTAGCTGATGATGGGCGGGCCATAGCTAAAAATGGAAAGATCCATTCTACGATAACCCGCAATATGTTTAACGGGGTTACTTAGGCCCGTTGTATAAGTCGAATTTTCTGTCGCGTCGCACTAATGACGACTAGTTGATTTATATAGTGGACTCTGTCATTTTCAGGCAGGTTTAGCTGGCACGGCACAAGAAAAGATCGACTTATAAATCGGGCCTTAGCAGTCTCCTTAAAATAGGTAATAATGCATGTTATATATCGTCCGTCCATTTATTAATTAAAAACATGGCAGCATTTTCGAATTTAAATAAATACATAAAATGCGATACAACAGCGATATCTGCCTGTAAATCAATCACGATGACCTCTGATCTGTAGCGCGTACAAGGGAACATTTTGCGGTTTATTAACTTTATTATCATATAATTAGCCACTTGCTAGGGTGGCGTATTCGTTTATACAGAGCGCAATAATATATCGCCGTTTTTCGTTCTCCTTTCAAATTGTCTTTTTTTAAATTCTCTAAAAAAGTTCAGTGCCAGAAGGTTCCTCAGTCAAAGCAGCGTTTGAATAGGTAAATTGTCAAAAATAGCCTTCTCTTAATCTGCAAAGGGAAATTTTCTTGAACAAATTCAAGGGTTAAAGGGTTTAAAGGGTTAACATAAAATAAGGATATCAGAAATACGATAAAAAGATAAATACAATCGTCTTCAGAAGGGAGGTTACTCTCGCGTAAAGGAAGACTACAGAGAGTAATCGCCCTCGTTTAAGATGACTGGAAACCGGTGCATATTGGTGGCAGACAGTTTTGTTCGTTGCATCTTGCAACTGAACTTGTGATATTATGAACTACGGAACTACTGAGCCATAGTGTGTCCCACCCTGCGTGAGCACGTGCACTAGTATACAAATACTTAAAATTATATCAGACATAATTAAATTATTAACACCAACTGTTAATGAATATGCATAGCCTATGTGAAATAAAGAAAATTTTCAACTTACTAATGAAAGCGATTTGTATGATGCATAAATGACATATGCATTTGAATCAGGGGCAAAACTGAATCAATAATAAGCTTAAATGGCATACATTGTCACCTGCAAAAGAGGCCACCTGCTACTTTAGAGACAGGCGATCAGAGAAGTTTAAGGACATAATAGTTGGTTCAAGGAACAAAGAAAATTGGTAATGTGGTTCCGCTGTTGATTGTGGATAAGTGCCTAAAGTGATATCATCAGGTTTAAGCTTACGTATAATAGAAGGCCTGTGTAAATCTACAAACAAAGGTTAACGTGTTTACTAAACAAAATAAATACGGATATTGTGAACAGACCTTGCTGCACATCGTCCAATCCAATTATGTTAAAAATACTTAACCACACATTTCTGACATCATATTCAAAACTCCACTAACAAGTTTCGGTTTTTGCTTAGGAAACCATTAGACTTATTTATGGACTGTACTGTAGTCCACCCGTTATACGCATAGCGACGACGACCATGGTGATAGCTGGATCTAGATGATAAGCAAACAGTTTTGGCTTTGAGAGGTTAGGATCTCAATTCACAGGCTCGATTGGTAACTCTTGGGTATTTTAACTGTCTGGCGGCTGTATTTCTGCAGATTGCATTTTCCATGGCATTTAACTCTTGGACCTGCTGAATATTTCGAAAACAATTTGACTGAAAGTTGTTGCACCAACACTTTCAGTCTAATTGTTTTCAAAATATTCAGCAGATCCAGAGTTATTGCACAATGAAATTATTGTCTGGTGGCTTGAGGCAGCGAGACAGTTAGGGAGTGAAGGGATCGACAGATCCAAACACGGGCGAAGCGTGGGTGGAGCTTAACTATTGATGGGCGGATCGTTTTCCCGGAAATAATCATTCCTTTAAGAAAACAGTGGTTCAATAATCATTCCTTTTAAGATTCAGGTTCAGCCTTACAAAAAAACCCAGAGGTTCACGTTCGAACACTAATAGCCTACTTTATACTATTGCCACGAAAACCCCACAAGAACCAATTACCTGTTATAGACGGTTATTTCACCTGCATTAAGCAAACAAAATGCAGTTAATATTTTCCCTTTGCGTTCGTTTGTTTTGAAACCAGATTTGCAATTAGCAATGCTAAACAAAAGCTTCCATATGAAAGACGTGTTACGTTTGGCGGCATTGACACGTCAAGAACATGGATGTGTAGTATTTTGCTCTTGAAGTAGACTACTACAGTTTTCATACGTCATGATTGTGTGTGTACGGTGTTCATCATTTGTTGTTTGCTATCAACATCGTTTGTAATAATCGACGCTTTACCCTTTCATAAAGACCAGAAATAACACATTATGCCATTTTTATGATGTAAGGCATATTCTGTTGAACATTTTGAAACTAGTTTAACTGGGTCTGTTGCTGCTCATGGCAGGTTACTCATGGCAGTTCAAGTCTAATTAGTTTCAAGATATTCGGAAGATTTCCTGTCTTGAAACTGAGATACCGCACTTTCAAAGGTTACAGGGTTCAACCTCAGGCATATATAGCTGTCGATCAATTCATGAATCCATTTCCTCAGTCAATCATCTGACGTCATAATAAACCTAGTGACGTGTAGGATGACGTCATAATCATTACGTCACGAAAGACTCGATTTAGTCCGTCTTAAATGCTTAATGGTTCTCCAGGTTGCATAAATTGTATGTCTTTACTATTTACTAAACATGCTGTTGAATATTTTGAAACTAATTTGATGGCAATGGCAGCAACAGCACCCAGTCAAATTAGTTTCAAAATATTCAGCAGCTTACCGGTATAGCTTTCTGGAAATTGATAATCAATGAGTTCAGGGATTGAAGGTCCATTATGACCATCTCAGAGGCTTAATCTCTATGTGTTTGTTAACAGATAGGTGCACCCTGAAGTACATAATCATTTACAAGTAGCTACTGATCAGCTTGAATGAAGCAAATATTCTAACGATAAAGGAACTCGGTGGAAGCTTTGGATAACGCGTCAAGTGGCAGCATATATACCGCATTGCTGTCTGTTTACCTATGCGTGTTTCTGTGTCAGACACGATTGCCCATGTCCTACTCGTGCTAGTGGTGAGGGGTGGGGGTGCGGATCTTTGTGGTCACGAAACACCGTCAGGGTTTTGGGGTCAAAAGGTAAAAAGTCAACTAGTCAAAGGACAAGCTCATGGAATGATTGTGGTACGATAGTTCAAGTTCTACTGAAAAAATCGTCAGAACAAACTTGGGTGGGAGTAGCTCTTTGGTTCCCGATAGGGCCCTCCTGATTCTGGGCTCAATACGTCAAAGACACATTTCCTCTAGATTTAGTTGGCGGACTCGCGTCATTATGGAATCGATTATCTTGGGAATTCGAATAAAAGTGTGACTATTATCACTTTAAATACTAAAGTCAAAGACTATTTTGAAAATTTAGCACTGGAATGGCTCGCTCGGTTACCGAGCCAATCAGTCTAGCAGTAAATTATCAAAAATAGTATTCCCTTAGCCTGCAAATAGACATTCCTGATGATTGCTGTAGAGGCCGGTTTTGGCCGGCTTCGTCCTGAAAGTGTTACGGTCTGGGTACATTATAACGGGTTCGCATCGACGATGTGGTATGATGCTAATGATGTAACGGCCTTCGAGCAGAATTACTACTGGCGGATACTCACATTCACAGAAAGGCTTATGTGGGCACTGAGCAGCTTCGCAGTCATTGTGTGGGATAGGTGTGCACGTTTGATCTGATCTACAAGGAGAGGGCTGTAAACAGAATAAAACAATAACTAACTATTTCGTTTTAAATTTACAGAGAAATGGCTCAAATATAATATGTATGTAACAACGACGACGACATTAATGTATTTGCTTTTGAAAAGTTGTCTTCTTTTTCAGGCTATTATGAACTTTGCTTATGTTTGGACCATTTGCCTTTCGCTCAGACTTGCTAAGCAGTTCAGATTTACAGACTTAATCAGTGGAAAACAACATATTTAACTTAGCTACTTGACGAATATGCGGCGACAGAATGCCCCATGGACGTGTCGCCATAGCTAATCATCAGGGTCTGGCGACGGTGGTGACGATGACGATGTGGAGGAAGAGGAGTCGGAGTCGGAAGAGGGAGTGGGTGGGTGGGGGTGAAGAGGTGGTGACGGGGGTGGGGTGTGGTTGATTAGAAATCAATTAAAATCTTACAGAACAAGGATCCGGTCCGCAGGTGCAACGTGGACACTCCTCTGGAATACCAACTGCGAAGCCAAAGCGACATGATCGTGTTGTGCAAATTGACTTCACATCACAACCTGTAAATTAAACGTAAGAATACCATTAGGGGAGACCCGAGCTAGTAGTTAAGGTTTTTTCAATATGGCCTCCTCTGAGAACCAGCAGTGATAGCAGCATTAATCTAGTTTGAGGGTTCCCGTGTGTTTTAACCGAAACATGAGATATGGGCTTTCTGAATGTTCTTGTTCTCGAGATTAACTAGCGTGTACTGTCACGGAAAGGGACATAATTCTAACTATCTACCGGCCATAGCTTTTCTCCAGACTACGAAATGGCCTTTACTAAAAGATATTCCTGTGTTTTATTTTAACTGTCTCGCTGCTGCAACACATCATCCAATAAATTCAATGTGCAAAAACTCTTGACTTGCTGAATATTTTGAAAACAATTTGACTGAAAGTTGGTGGTGGCATAGCCACCATCAACTTTCAGTCAAATTGTTTTCAAAATATTTACCAGGTCCAGAAGTATAACCCTTGGAATATGTAAAAGAAAAGGCTCAGCAATCAAATGGTTAAATCGCTGTGAGCTCTCCAGTAATAGATTGTACATCCAGAAGCGTTAGTGCTTCACACAAGAACTCACACATGCCCCGCAAAAGTGCATTAGCGTTGAGATAATTTTGAATTTGCTTTAAGTATATAATAAGAGATATGAATTTATAACAAATCACTGCTAACCTATAAAAGATAATCTGTTCTAATATTTGTATTTCTGTTAGGCAAAATTCTATCTAGTAAATATGTTAATGCATGTACGTATATTGAACTTCTCTATGCCATTGATTATACTATCATCATTAATGACGTCTATAAGAACGTCACGAACGCATATTTGTAGACGGTCTATATGTTGTTGTACAAATTGTTTGCTTTTACTATTTAATAAATATTCTGTTGAATATTTTGAAACTAATTTAACTGGGCGCTGTTGCTGCCATAGGCAGCAACAGTACCTGGTCAAATTAGTTACAAAATATTCAACAGCTTCCCTGTATAGTTTTCAGGAAATAGATAGTTAGGGCATTTGGGGATCGATCAATCCCAACACGGCGAGGTGTGGGTGTAGCTTAGCTAGTGATGGGCGGGGCATAGATAAAAATGGAAAAGGTCATTAAATGTACTTACGCGGTGGGCACGGAATGTCGATACCCCGTGTACTAAATAGATTGTTGAATTCTGTGAAAGTGTCCGTGTGAGTGAACCTTCGAGTATTGCTACTGGCAAATGAGGCGTAGCTTCTAATTACGTCAATATCTGTGAATGCGCTGCCAATTGCTAGCACAATTATAACCACACCTCTAGCTTCAAGTTCGGCAAGCAATCTTCGTGTAGCTTCCTCCTCTACAGGTGTGTTAGGCGGGTCACTTACGTTTCCGTCAATAACCAATAATATTGCGTCAGGAACATTCGGCCGGCTGTTCAGAAGCTGCGTATTGGCACATCCAAGGCCCAGCGAGGCGATTGTTCTTCCGCGAAGGGGATTAGACTGTGTTACAGATATCTGAAGCTGAGATAGGCTGTCTGTCAGTGTAGAAATCGTCCTCTGTGTCGTTCCGAAATAGCAAATTCCGGCCATTACGATGTTGAGGTCTAGGAAACCGATCATTGAATTTAGACCCGATTTTAACTGGTTCATTTTGCTTCTGCTAACGCTGCTTGAGGTATCTACAACTATCATCAAGTCGATTGGACAAGCTGAGAATGAATAGATAAATGCAAAAGGGATGAATGGATGAATGAATGAACGAACGAACGAACGAACGAACGAACGAACGAACGCACCATCGAACGAACTATCGAACGAATGAACGACCAAGCAAACTCAAAGGACCTACCGAATAAAAAACAAACGAACATACAAACGAATGAATGAATGAATGAATGAATGAATGAATGAATGAATCAATCAATCAATCAATCAATCAATCAATCAATGAACGATGGACCTTTCCAAGTACATCTTTCACATGACGTCATATAATGTCATAATCAACTACGTGACGTGTAAGTTGATGTCAAAATCATAACGTCATAAATGATTCGATATAGTCCGTCTTTAGCGCATAATCATCTGACACGCTGTACGAATCGTATGTCTTTACCATTTAATAAACATTCTGTTGAATATGTTGAAACTAATTTGACTGGGCGCATGGCAGCAACAGCACCCAGTCAAATTAGTTTATAAATATTTAACAGCTTACCCACATAGTCCCCTCTGGAAATTAATAGCCAGGGAGTTCAGGGATCAATCAATCCCAAAACGAGCGAGGTCTGAGTGGAGCTTAGCTAGAGATGGGCGCATCATAGCTAAAACTGGAAAGGTCTATTGAGCTAACGAACGAGCAGAAATATTGTTATGCATCTCTTCCCTGATAATGTTATGCAATAGATGTGGCCATGTTATAAATGTCCATATTTGTTGATAATGAATGAGCTCCCTTCTAGCTACGCCCGCCCTTCTCTAGCTAAGCTCTATGCACGTTTTTCCCGTGTTACGATCAATCAAACCCTGAATTTCCAGAATCACAATATCAAGGTAACTATATTGGTAAGCCGTTGAATATCTTGAAACTATATGGCAGCAACAGCGCCCAGTCCAAGTAGTTTCACGTAGTTTCAAAATATTCAGCATAATGTTTATTAAATAATATATCCATCAAAGGCATACACTTCGTACACTTGACGGACTTTTAAAAGTTTATGCCCGACTTACATACGTCATTTATTAAGTATTTTGATTGTGACTTCAGCCTACACGTGCCATAATGTATTATGACGTCATATACTTGAGTGACAGATTGAATTCATCCATTCTTACCGAATCAGAGAGTTGAATAGTGTCCATATAGACGAATATCATTTTCAATAAAGACCCGTTTACAGAATTAAAATCGGCCAATTCGTTTTTGAGATATTTTCATATTAGTAAAAGATCAATTATTGAAAATCAGGAAAGGCTTATTGTGGGCATGTCTGTATTTTTTAAAGATAATGCCCGTTTGCAGACGAAGCGATGGCTGTTTTTTAAGATTTACCACTGTAATGATTGGCTCGGTTATCGAGCCAACCATTCCAGTGGTAAACTTTCTAAAATTATCTCTTGGTCTACCAATGGATGTGTCTCAAGACCACTGCAGAAACCGTGTTTTTGGCAGAGTGTTGTAGGGTTAAACCAAGCCTGATAGTATAACAAGCGAAGTTATTCAAACCTTGGTGGTATCGGTGTAATGAACCAATATCCAAATTGCACCGTTTCCAAAACGGGCAAGACCAATACATATGTGGTTATTGGCGGGCCTGTTGGCCAACGCCGCAGAATCGATAGCCAATCTCGTATTTGCACCACTATCCAAATGCTATTAGTGCAAGGACCAATATCCACATACTATTAGTGCGAGGACCAATATCCAAATGATATTGGCGCAAGGACCAATATTTAAATGATAATTGAGCGGGTATTATAAATGGCATCATTTATTGATTCCATTTATGTGAGCTAAACTACGCTCACTTCCGCAATTTGTATAGTGAGTCGTTACATCGGCATTACCAGGCATCGCCTTATTTCGGATCAAGTATATTTACAGCCATTTCCGTAAATATTGGAAAAAAATCTCAGTACAAAATTTAGTGTTCCAAACGCATGTAATAGATTATGAGAGAAAACCGTCAAATGCTTTCAATCCTTGGAAGGAGATTGCCGCGTACACGCTTTTAAAGTAATTGTTTATAGAGAACCGTATATGCGTGAGATGGAAATATATAATATTTATTTGCCACACTAGCCCATAGGCCCTTGAGTGTAACAACTCAAATATATATTGAACCATACAATAATTAATACAGAAGTTTAGTAATAATTTCCGATTTAAAGTACATTGATAATTTACCTTTAACAAGCCACCAGATCACATATGAATACTAAGTGCCCCTAAAACTCCCAACACGGCAACTCAATTCTCCTTATGGCATGTGTACGAATTGTACAATATATACCTGTAATAGTCTAATACACAATTATCAGTTAATGCTTACACGAGACTTCACATCGTCGAGAATACGGGCATTCGTGGTTAAATGTACAAGACCCGGTGACTGGTGTACATTGCTGTCCGTCTGGACATGGGTTGGTCTGGTAAAAAACGACAAGATATATAACTACATATGTAGATTGTATCAATAAGGATAATCAACAAGTTTTAAGTAAAGTTGGTGACTATTTTGAAAGTTACGCAGGATTATCGAGAAAACCTTTTGAGCAACCTCATTTTGGCAGCTGGTGCCTCTTTAGTCTTACACCGTGTTCTCACTAGAGACTTAACCGGCGTAGCTCAATACTGAGGTATGGCGTTATTCCGGATTAACTCTCCAGCGAGAACACAGCATTAGACCGTATTCACACTAGAGACGTAATCTGGAGTAGCGCCATACTGTAGTATGGCGTTACTCCTGAGTGACTCTCTAATGTGAACACGACTTAGAATCGATGTGTCAAGGAACGGATACACATAAATTGATGCTATCTTTGCTTTGTTGAAACAAATATCCACATAATTCTTCATAGATGATAAATATATTACAACAAAGGATTACGGAGGATGGAGAATGCACATCATCAATCAGTAGATCGCACCTCCATGCTAATACCACTCTCCCAGACCATGTTTAAACAGCCATATGTGTCCGCTACAACAGCGGTATTTGGAGGATCGGAAATGATACCGAGGGTTTCATTGACACGATGTGGACACTCATGTCTTTCGTCGATGCTAGTGTTCTTGGGATCGATATCCCGAGAGTTATGACGTAAAATGCATGTATGTGTGTTCGTTCGCGCGTGCGTTCGTTTGTGCGCGCGTGAGTGTGCGGTTGTGTGAACACTTGGGCGCTTGTGCGTGAGTACGGTCGCCTACGCATGCGTTGGCACGCGTGCGCGTGCGTGCGCGTATGCGTTCGTGATACTGATATCAAATGTATTTTATGAATATATACCGGCGTTCCGCCGTGCGTGGATCCCTTATGGCTATAGATGCATGTTATGTGCAAATAGGCGTGGTGCGTGCGTGTGAATCCACGCTCACGCGTGTGTTAATGCATTCGGTATTTCTTACCTCACATGGATTTTCCGCACATACACATCGAGGGCACGCCGAGTTTTGAAATCCCCATTGGCAGGTTTTCCCAGCACACGTTTGCTTACAAGCTGTGGAAGAATTACGGCAATATATCATAGAATAATTATTATCAATGTAGTTTTACAGGGGCTGTACATGTGATGAAATCAACAAGATCAATACAGAGATTGCAGACCATCGCCCTTCCGGCCCGTTTTGCAACCTAGTAAAAAGTTTTCTGATTTTCTGGATTTTTTCTGATTTCCTGGGGTTTTTTTCGGATCACCTCCAACGTTGTGGAATCCTAACGTATGGTCACAATCTAATGTGTTAAACTTTGGGCCAAAACAGACTAGTAGTTTCCGAGATATCTACAGACCGAGAATTTGATTCAATCCATACAGCTCCGAACAGACGGATAGACAAACGGATGCCTAGACGGATGGATGGAAAGATGGACGGCTAAACTGATGGCCGGATGGGCGGGTGGATGGACGAACAGACGGCAATACGGACGGGCGGATGGACGGATCGTCGGCAAGATGGACGAGTGGACAGACATCACGACGGACGGATGAACGGATGGTAAGATGGACGGATGGACAGACATACTGACGGACGGACGCCTAAACAGACAGACACGACCACAATATCCTCTTCCCGTTACAATATCCTCTTACCGTTCTAGCAGAGCAAGAAATTGGCGTAGTGTAGCTAGAAATGGACGTAGCATAACTAGAAATGGACGTAGCATAACTAGAAATGGACGTAGCATAACTAGAAATGGACGTAGCATAACTAGAAATGGACGTAGCATAACTAGAAATGGACGTAGCATAACTAGAAATGGACGTAGCATAGCTAGAAATGGACGTAGCATAACTAGAAATGGACGTAGCATAACTAGAAATGGACGTAGCATAACTAGAAATGGACGTAGCATAGCTAGAAATGGACGTAGCATAGCTAGAAATGGACGTAGCATAACTAGAAATGGACGTAGCATAGCTAGAAATGGACGTACCATAGCTAGAAATGGAGGTAGCATAGCTAGAAATGGACGTAGCATAGCTAGAAATGGACGTAGCATAGCTAGAAATGGACGTAGCATAGCTAGAAATGGACGTAGCATAGCTAGAAATGGACGTAGCATAGTTAGAAATGGACTGGAAAAGGACATAGCATCGCTAGAAAGGGCTCTCCATTATCCTAAAACCAAAGTTGCGGGACCCGAAGAGACCGCTCTCTTCAAGAGAGGAATCCAGTTTATCGGTCAATCATATGACGTCATAAACAACTACGTCACATGTAGGCTTGCGCCATAATAAATTGCGTCATGAATGACGCGATTTAGTCCCTTATAAACGCTTCATATTCCATCAGGTTTTATGAATTGTTTGTCTTTACTATTTAATATTCTGTTTTCTGTTGTAAATATTGAAAGTAATTTGACTGGCATAGGCAGCAGACACAAATTAGGCAGATTAGTTTCACAATATTCAACGACTTATTTGTTATAGTTTTCTGGAAACTGAGATTCAGAGAGAGCAGGGATCGATTGATCCCAACACGACAAATCGTGGAGGGAGCTTAGCTAGAGATTGTTGGGGAAAAGCTAAAATTTGATCCATCCATTAGTCTATGACAGGAATAACCCGAGGAATCAGAGATTGCAGACCATCGGTGCCAAACCGGATAAGTAGTATTTGAGATTACATATTCGTACACACAGACATACAGACAGACACACCTGCATTCACTATCCTCTTCCACTTACGGTGCGAGGGTATCAATAATAATCTCACTTACACGAAAGTCCATTGCAAAGCGCGACGTGTTTACACGGGAGTGGTTGTTCACAATCTGTAGGAATCGAAGTGCAGATTTCTAAATCTAGACAAGGGTCAACCTAGAAAAAAAAATTTTCAAATGATAAAAACTAATTTTGAAAATAAAATAAAGATTAAGCTACGGAACGACAATCCATCGTTATTAACTATATTAGACGATCATGATTTGCCCATTCACATAGATATAGTAGATAGACATAAGAAAGTTAAGAAATCCAATCATTTTCTTCAACATAATTATTTCAACCAGACGCTTAGACAACTGCCTCTGAATGTTGGTTTCCACTGTGGAAAGTGTCAGCATTGATCTTACGTAATCGCCACAACAACCCTCGGGAGATTCCGAGATATAAAATCCAAAAGTAATATATAGTGGGGCGGATATGTAACAAATTTGAGGTAAGATGTTCCATTCTGGTAGAAAGCATGAAATTCGGCATATAGGTGGTTTAAGGTATGCTGAACATAATCAGATGCGGTGCCACGTGATTCTACCAAGGGAACCAATTCAAAATGGTGGATTCAAAATGGCTGCCTTCCCAGCGGAAAATCTGCATTACTCAAGTTCTAGATGGAGTAGAGGGCTTGAATTGATGTCAAATTAAGGGTTTCTTGGGTCACTGGTTATGATTTTACCCATTACAATACTCTAAATAGATAAACATGCTGAAAAAATATATTATTATTATTATTTTTATTATTATTATTATTATTATTATTATTGTTGTTGTTGTTGTTGTTGTTGTTGTTGTTGTTGTTGTTGTTGTTGTTGTTGTTGTTGTTGTTGTTGTAACATTTGTAAATTAGTAGTATTATTGCTAAACTTTTGTACACACATGTTCCGGGCGGAACATTTTAGAAACAAGTTTTCACTGCTCAAAACAATTGGTCTACACGTTTTCTCCAGTAAAAGTAATTGTATGCCAGCCCCACGCTTCGCCAAGCATTATTTCGTTGCGGATTTCCATATAATTATTGTAGTTTCCTAAACTCACACTGACTATTTAAATATATCAGGAGAATACAAAGCTGCATAGCAATCACGCACACGCGTATTGTGCTCTGCTTATAGACAGAGACAATAGCCTATTATATTCTCGCATTCAAGTCAATATGTCAAAGAAAGTGAAATTGACATCTGATCCCACAGTGGATTTAGCACACACGAACTGGTCCCTGTGTGTTATTTGCCAGCAGTCCACAATGGAGCATCTCATAGATCCATGTAGTAACACAAATCGTGACAATGTGATTACGAGTTATAGGTCATTAGCTGATAACCTTGATAGGCTACAACAACTCCATGCCCTTCCACCATACCTGGATCTATGTAGGTTGAATGATGGATCTGGAATTGCGGAGATGCTCATAGAAAACTGTGCTAGGTGGCACAAATCTTGTTGGCATCTCTGTAGCCGGACTCTGGTTGATCGCGCCGTGAAAAGAAATGCGAAATTATAATCCAGCGAGGATCTCAGGTCACCAGTCGAATCTAGATTGAGGTCTAATTTCACTATGCCAAGTATAAATGACCCCACTCAACCACTGTGATTTTTCTGTGACCAACCGATAGAGCATGACATTTATAGAGCCGCAACAGCAAAATTTGACCAAAACATAAGCAAAATGGTGACAGAACTGAGAGATACAAAACTTCTTGCTAAAATGTCATCTGGAGACATGACAGCATTGGATGCTATTTACCACAAGACTTGTTTGACAAAACTATACACACGACATAGATCTCTTTCGAGAAGTGAATCTGATATTGCTGACGATATAAAACCTGACTCTGTTGCTCTTGCAGAGCTAATATCATACATGGAAGATCGTCAAGGCTCTGAGCATCCTATTGGCAGCATATTTAAGCTTTCTGATTTAACACGATTATACAATCGCCGTCTTGAACAACTTGGTGGTGCTATGCCAAGTAGGATTAACTCTACCAGGTTGAAGGAAAAGATCTTGTCGAAGATGCCAAATGTGGAGTCAAACAAGAATAACTGTGAAGTGATTCTCACATTCAAGAAAGACATAGGCGATGCTCTATTACTAGCCACCAAAAATGATTCTGATAGTGACGCAATTGCGTTGATGAGGGCAGCTCAAATAGTCCGCAAAGAGATTTTTCAGATTAAGTATGATTGCAAGGGTTAACTTGATGCTGACCAGTATGACAACTTACCTCAGTCACTTGTTACTTTAGTTCAGATGATACTTGGCGGTACCAACATTCATAATCAAAATGAGAATTCCCAAACTATCAAGGGGGAAGTGTCGTCATTGACCCAGCTACTCATCTTTAATGCCATTAAAAGAGCGCGTAAAAGTATTATGGGAACTCGCCATAATCCTGATCGTGAAACAGCATTGCCACTCTACCTAGGCCTACTAATTCATGTCAAAACGCGAAAGCGGGAGCTTGTGGATGAACTCTTCAGATATGGACTTTCAGTATCCTACGATCGCGTCATGCAGCTCTCGACTGAGGTAGGAAATAAGGCTATAGACATGTTTAAAAAGGATGGGGTTGTTTGTCCGACTAACTTGCATGGTAATCTGTTCACAACTGGGAACCTTGATAACATAGACCATCCTCTTACATCCACATCAGCACGAACTGCATTCCATGGGACAGCAATCTCATTATTAACACAACATTGTTCAGACACAAATACTGGGGTCATTCGAACTCTTGAACAATTGACACCAAACGTTGTACACAAATCAACCACCATCCATCCATTACCTGAGACCTACACAGTTGTGAATCCAGGTGCTTTCCCAAGTGATACTCCTCTGCCTTCTCGAGCTGTTGGTCCTTTGATAACCAGTGATACCATATTAATCTTAAATAAGACTCAAATTGCGTGGCTGGACAAGATAAACGAACTCTCGATCGAGGGCGATATGTATGGGACAGATGACATATCGTGGGCAGCTCACTTTGCTAGTTTGCAAGATGTCCCACCTCCGCCAGCAATTACTGGACTTTTGCCGTTCTTTCGTGACAACGCTCATAGTTTGGCAATGGTGAAACATGGTATGGATTTAATTCAGCAAGCTACACAGCATATCAATCATGGACAGGTGCCAGTCATCACTCTTGATCAGCCTTTGTATGCTATTGCAAAGAAGATACAATGGTCTTGGCCCCTTTTATATGGTGAGGATAAGGATTATGGGTGGACTTCACATTGAAATGGCGCTACTCAATGTGTTGGGAGACTGGCTAAGCAACAGTGGATGGGTGGCTGTGATGACAACAGCTAATGTAACTACAGAAGGCCGAGCCGATGCCATTCAAACTGGCTCGCATACATCACGAGGGCAATGGGCACACCAGGTGACATCCGCTGCTCTCTATGTATTGCAGAAACGTGCATATGCTGCCTCAGAGGACACACTGCCATTCGAAGACTGGTGTCAGCAGAAGGAAACAGACCACCCACAGTTTAAGTACTGGAATTCAGTCTTGAAATTAGAGCTGCTGTTTCTTCAATTCATGAGAGCTCAGCGAGAGGCCAATTTCCCGTTGTATGCAGAGACATTGGGCAGGATTATCCCGTGGATGTTTACCCTGGATCATGTACACTATGCACGATGGCTCAGCATCTATGTGGCTGATCTGTTGCAACTTGAGAACCGATGCCCACTTGTACATAGGAAATTTGTTGAAGGAAACTTCGTTACTCAGAAAACGGCTCACAAGTTCTCAGCATTGGCACATGATCAAATCCACGAGCAGCAAAATGCTATTCTGAAGGGCGATGGTAGAATTATCGGTCTCACAGAAAATCAAGCTGCTTTGAAACGATGGATGGTGTCGGGCCCAGAAATAGGAAGGATGATCAGCGAGTAGGAAGTGAAACATACACACAGAAATATCAATGATAACAGTCATCATGAGCAGATTCCGAGTAAGCAGAAATTGTTTGCTTCTAACACAATTTGTCTTAATGATGCAATCGAGGAAATGGGAAACCCATTTTTGGAAGACAGTTTTGACTTAGTCATTATGTCCGAGTCTGTAGTGAATGCGATCCGAACAGCAGAAGAACTAGGCATCAGACAGTACCACGCATTCGTCGCAGATCAACTATCTGTATCATCAAAATAGGTATATGACCCAATCCAAAAGAACAATTTGGCTTTGTTCAAATAAAAAGAGAGGAAGAGTACCAGAACCAACAAGAAGCTTGTTGCAATGAGGAGAGATGTACATTTATTCTCTAGACTGTACATTTCCTGCCAATCCAGAGACGGAGACCTTGATTCATTCTTTGAGCATGAGAATCATCCATGGCCCCCATCACTTGCTGAGAGCAACGCAATGCGCCAAGGCAGCAAATCAGATCTGATGGGATGTTTGGAAGCATTAGTAGCTCATGCAGCTGAGTGTCCAGAGGTTGAAGTGAAGATCATTGACGGAGCAGCTATGATGCATAATCTAGATCCCAAGAAATCAAACGTGGTTGTGAACACATTTGGAGATTTTGCAGAGCACGTCTTCCTCCCACACATTGCTAGACAACTACAGACGGTTAGAAGATTGGATGTTGTGTGTGTGTGTATAAGGCGGAAAGCTTGAAGACACACGCTAGAGAATTACGGGGACATGGTGAAGCTCTTCGTGTTGCATCGAGTACAAGACTCCCTCAAAATTGGACACATTTCCGACGAGTTGATACAAACTAAACAGGCCTCTTCACCTTTCTCGCACATACATTGGAGTCATTCGAGCTACCAGAAGGAAAGATACTCGTCACAACATGTGAGGAAAACGTGCTGATGAGGCCAGAGCATGACGTATCACAACTCGCGCCATGCATGCAAGATGAAGCAGATGGTAGAATGCTGCTCCACGCCTTCCCTGCATATCACCAAGGTTATCGAACAATAATGATTCATGCTACCGATACAGACGTCGTAGTCCTAGCCATACGGACAGCAAACTTTCTTTGTGGGTGCAGAAGCGTCACAAGGACTGCTATTTATGCATGCTTTCTCTGGGTGTGACACTGTGTCTGCATTTTGTGGGATTGGCAAGAAGACAGCATGGGACGTTTGGAGGACTTCAGATCTATTCGAGTCACTATTTAGGAGACTGTCTGATGCCCCGGCGTCTCTGTGTGACAATGACATGGAAACGCTGGAGCGGTTTGTCGTACTACTGTACACACGCACATCACCATTGTCAAAGGTTAATGAGGCACGAAAACGGCTTTTCGCCTTTGGCAACAGGCAGCTAGAAAACATTCCTCCGACCAGTGCAGCTCTGCTGCAATACACCAAACGTGCTGCGTTCCAGGCAGGTAATCTTTGGGGCCAATCACTCCACGCAAATGCAAAAACGCCATCGCCAGCTGACTGGGGTTGGGTCAGAGATGGAGACACTTGGTCACCGCAATGAAGTTTGCTTGCAGACGCATTTAAGGCATGCCGGGAACTCGTGAAATGTGCTTGCAAAAGTAATTGCACTGGCAGATGCAAACGCTATAAATCCAACTTACCTTGTACACAGTTGTGCTCATGCGGTGCGCAGTGCGTGTGACGTCTGTGAATCATGATTCAACAATCAACAGCATCATGTATAGCCTTGCATACTCTAATAGGATAATTGAACGTATCTATAACGACCATTACTTGGTTCGATATTAAGAAATCAAGTAATTTAAACTATTTCTAGATGCTATATTGCTTTTGCTCTCAAGAGATGCATCCTTTAGATAACACATGTTAAAGAGCCACCGTCTTTTGACATCAAACACAGGTGGTCGCTATGGAAGGATTGAGATTTACTTATTTAGAGTATTGTAGTGAGTAGAATTATAACCATTGACTCATGAAACCCCTAATTTGACATTAATCCCATCTCTCTACTCCGTCTAGAGCTTGAGTAATGCGAATTTTCCGCTGGGAAGGCGGCCATTTTGAATCCGCCATTTTGAATGAGTTCTCTTGATAGAATCACATGGAACCGCATCTAATTATGATCAGGATACCGTAAACCACCTATATGCCAAATTTCATGCTTTCTGCCAGAATGGAACATCTTTTTCACATATCTGCCATAATAATAAGACGATAGCCGCCTTAACCCTTTAACACTCATATCAGCCAACACGTCGTCTGCAGTGATCTTGAGAAATGCCCATTTGCCGACAAAGAGCAGACCATTTTTTACAATTTCCCACTGGAATGACTGGCTCGGTAACCGAGCCAGTCATTCCAGTGGGAAATTGTAATAAATCGTCTTCTATTGGGTTTGTAAATGGACATTTTCTATGTGGAATTTGAAATTTTCTTGAACAAATTCGAGGGTTAAAGTGTTAATAGAGTATTTTCCTGTCCCCATAAACATTTCCTATCGATTTAACACATTCGTATTAAAGATCACCGTTTAGTTCCTTCCAAACGTGGTCGATTAAACAGCTTTGCCAATCCATATAACTTACATCGCAGGGATTTGTTGCGCACGCGCAGGCGGGACATTGCCCTGGGAAAAACTCATAGCCAAAAGGACAGGTCTCTGGGCAACCTTGACCACATACTCCATCTTGAAGAAAAGGAAACATTTAATTAGAGAAAAAGGTAAATAGCTAAAGATAATAAAAATAGAAAGTATATAAAATAAATTATTATTATTATTATTATTATTATTATTATTATTATTAGTAGTAGTAGTAGTAGTAGTAGTAGTAGTAGTAGTAGTAGTAGTAGTAGTAGTAGTAGTAGTAGTAGTAGTAGTAGTAGTAGTAGTAGTAGTAGTAGTAGTAGCAGCAGCGGCAGCAGCGGCAGCAGCGGTAGTATCAGCGCTAGTAGTAGTAGTAGTAGTAGTAGTAGTAGTAGTAGTAGTAGTAGTAGTAGCAGCAGCAGCAGCAGCAGCAGCAGCAGCAGCAGTAGTAGTAGTCGAAGTGAACGCACGCGTTTATTTAGCTCTGCAATTGCTGCTCGAATTTGCTAGTTTCTAGCGCGATTTTGTAGATAAATTTTATACATATATTTCGTATTAGTATTTCCTTTCAAACTTTATGTTTAATTTGTAAATTCTTGTCTTGTTCGGAGCGCATTTTGTGTCTCCATTTGCTAAAGGCACTCCTCTTAGCTGGCGGATTCCGCCATTTAATAGGACGCCTCTTACTGCGGTCAATGCAATACATTTCCTCCCGCGCCAGTATGCTATTTCTATAGTTCGTTGGCTAGCGCATTATATTTTGGCAAGATCCCTTGAGTGAGTTGATTTTATTCCTTTGTCATTTGTCAGCGCAAGCCTAGTACTTTGATTATACAAATCTTTATAGTCAGTTGGCTGTCCCCGGTCAACTCGAACAGACTAACAAATATATGACTGTAATATGTTAGTATGCATTAGGAAACCACTTTAATCGGTTAGGTATTAGTGAACCACTTAGAAAGTGGTTCAAATTAACAAATATACAACTGTACTATATATTCGTATATGTTGGTAGGTGTCAGGGTTTCAAAAGGGGACACTATTTATTTAGTGTTTAGCTCTTTCCGTGACGTCTTGGTATTATATATTTGTATTACCCCTTATATATTGTGGTACTATGGGTTTCCTCTTTTATTAAAACACCATGGCAACCTCCTATAAGCGTACCCTGAGTCTTAAAATAACGACAAAGGCTCGGGGTGTTTCGGCAATTGAGGTGTATCATTGGTTGAAGGATGTAGTTGGGGCAGGGCCACGGGTCCTTCAAGGTATCATTAACGTTTCCAAATCTGTATGGAATGTCACCGTAGTTAATGAAAGTGTGAAGGAAAAGTTGCCCGACGAGGTCCTTGTCGTGAAGGGTGAGGTGTGTAATGTGGAGGAAATAGATTCTGATCGTCTAGTAGTCAAGATGAAGGTTCCATTAGAGATCCCAGATGAACAGGTTACCAATGAATTGATCAAGTATGGCAAAGTGGACAAAGTAGAACACGAGACATATCCATTTGATCGAACCTTAGAAAATGGCATCAGAAGAATTTGGTTCGAAAAGGTAGAACAACCTCTCCTAAGTAAGGTCACGATAGATGGTCGATTTAGCTTGCCATTATGGTACAGGGGGCAAATCAAAGAGTGTAGAATCTGCTTAAGCACAGAACATCTTGCAACAGATTGCCCTAACAAAAACAAATGTCTAGTGTGTGGATCATCTGATCATTTTAAGTGGCGATGCCCGCAGAACAAATATGTAAAAAAGGGTGCTGATAAAAGTGCAGAGCAAGTTGTCTCTAAAGAGAATGTCATAGAACCGGTAGCTGCTGAGATTGTAGCTGAAATCCATGTTAATGGGAAGCACGTTGCTAAAGAAAATGTCATCGAACCAGTAGTTGCTGAGATTCTAGCTGAAGTCCATGTTAATGAGAAGCATGGTGAAAAACTAAGAATCCAATCGCTGTAGTTGCAGGCGATGAAATAGAGGTTCTAGATGAGGGGCTAAGTCTTACTCCAGTAACAAGTCAATCCAAGTCTGATGTCAGAGACGCTAATTCCACACAAGTTGAAGATGATGATCAATACCCTCTGGAAGAGAGTTTTAATTTAGGACAAGTAAAACTCAGGTCGCAAGATACTGAAACTAACTTTTGATTTTCCACTGAGTACACTCAATCTAGACGATTTAAATAATATAGAGAAAGTAATTGGTGTCTCGGATCGATTGAGTGGAACAAAGCGACAGAAAGATGGAGATAGTTCTGAATCAGAAATAGAGGAAAGTGATAGAGAAGACGATAATATGTCAGTCGCTGAATCCGATATATCCACTCAAACACAGAGTTCTAAATCACTCGATGAAATGGTCATGTACAGGTCAGAGGCAGGAGAGGTGTTAGTTCCATATGTGACGGCAAAAGGGGTTAAATATAGGCATCTGCGTCATGATTCAGATATATTAAAATATAAGCATTTGGAAAAAGTTGAGCTAAGTGGTGCAGCGTTTGCGAGTAAAATAGGTAAATGGTCTAAGAGAGGGTCGAAAAAACCAAAATCTAGTTAGGTTAATACTGCCGGTTAGACACATCATTTTATTACTTTTTATGCTAATTTGCACACTCAATTTTAGAGGCTTAAATAGTGACATAAAGCAGCGTCACTTACTAGAGACTCTGAAAAATGAGCAAATTGACATTGCTTTGATACAGGAAACAAAAATTCAGAAGTCAGAATCATACGATAATTTAGAAATGATTTCTGGATCCAGAATATTCTATTCGTTATCTCAAGATAATAGTGCAGGCGTAGCAATTGTTATACTCCCTCGTTGTTCAGCCTATGTAAATATAATCTCTTCAGTATCAGGTGCAAATGGTCGCTGGGTGAAAGTCACACTAGATATTCAACAAACACGTTTCACGTTGCTGTGTATATATGCACCTGCATCTCATCAACTACATTACATCGTAATCTTTTTACTGAGATGTCTACAACAGCACTAGATAACATCACTGAAAACTTAGTAATGGGTGGTGACTTTAATTATGTCGTAGACAAAGAAAATGACAGAAATGCAACTTCAACTTATACTGATACATCACATAGACTCTTAAAAGAAATATGTGATAATGAAAATTTAGTTGACACCTATAGAATATCAAAACCTTATGGTAAAGATCTTACATGGTTCTCGGCAGATGGTAAAGTTGGTTCAAGGATCGACATAATTTATGTGAATAGTTTGTTAATATTAAGCCAGTCGCATTCTCAGATCATAACATGGTTTGTGTAAGCTTTGCCATTGTTGATTGGGTAGCAAAAGGGGTTGGGTTTTGGAAATTTAACACAACACTGTTGGGAGAAGAATTTTATAAGAATAATATAGAGAGTTGTTGGCAACATTGGATTAATAGGAACGCATCATATAAGAGCACATTGCAATGGTGGGAGGATGTAAAACTGGATTTAAAGTATGTTTCCCGAAAGTATGCTATTAGAAAAGCACGGGAAATACTCAAACGCAAGAAAACACTTCATCGATCATTGATGAAAATTAATGTTAAAGTAAATAATGGTGAAGATAATTATTATGAATTACTGGTTAAAATTAAAAGTAAAATAAGAGATCTAGAACAATATCAGCTTGAGGGTGCAAAAATTAGAGCAAGTGCCCAGATGCACGCAGAAGGGGAAAAGCCAACCCGATATTTTTGCACATTAGAAAAAGCACGGGAAATAGATAAGGTGATGTGCTCATTAAACATGCCGGATGGTTCAACCGTCTTTACCAACAATGAAATGAGTACTATTGAATGCAATTACTATGAGTCATTGTACAAGTCAGAGGGAATTGATGAAGATGCAAAATTGGATTTGTTAGCAAATATAGACAAAAAGGTGTCAGACAAAGGCAATGAATTTTGTGATCAACCCTTAACACTAGAAGATTGAACTAAATCCCTTAAAGGTATGAAACTAGAAAAATCACCGGGGTTTGATGGCCTTCCAGTTGAATTTTACCAAACGTGTTGGCACCTTGTGGGTCCAATAATGGAAGAATTAGCCACTGAAATTTTTTAGAAAGGCCATTTACCACCAACTATCGCTAGGGCATACGTAAGGCTAATATATAAACGAAATGACAGACGTCTAATTCAGAATTACAGACCAATTTCTCTACTATGTGTAGATTACAAAATAATATCCAGAGCACTAACATTGAAACTAGGTAGTGTTTTAGGAGAAATCATTGGAACAGAGCAGACATGTGCTGTACCTAGGAGGACAATCTTAACCAATACCATGTTAATAAGAGACCTTATACAATTGGTTGAGAAGGATAGCATCCCTTCAGCTGTGATTGCCTTGGACAACGAAAAGGCATTTGACTGTGTAGAATGGGATTTTCTTTTTAATTCTTTACAATCGTTTGGGTTAGGCACAAACTTTATTAAATGGGTTACGATTTTATATACGGATATCAAGAGTAGCTATTTAGTGAACAATCAATTATCCAGAGAAATTGTCTTAGAACGTGGTGCTAGACAGGGGTGTTCGCTATCGCCATTATTATTTGTTATTGTGATGGAATCTCTTGGCATAGCATTGAGGCAAAATAATAACTTTCAATTCATATGTATTCGTGGCATAGAAAGACCACTTAAGCTGTGACAATATGCTGATGACACAACTGTGTTTGCTAGTTCAAACAATGATTTTGCAATTTTAAACCACGTACTAGAAAAGTTCCAAAATGCAATTTGTTTGAAAATCCAATAAAGGAAAATCCAAAGGATTATTTTTGGGGCCATGGAATGAGTGGAATGATCAGCCACCGGAAATCAATTGATACCATTAAGATTTTAGGCATCTATTTTAGCAGGAAACCGAATACAACACAAAATTGGAATGAACGAGTATCTAAGCTTAAGAGAATATTAGCAAATTGGAAGCGTCGTCGTCTTTCAATTTTTGGTAGAGTGTGTGTTGACAACAACTTGTTATTATCTGGGCTATGGTATACAGCATCTGTTGTACACATGCCAAAACATGTAGGAAAGGAGGTTAATGAGTTGATATTGTCATTCATATGGGAAGAAAAGAATCATTTAGTTTCCCATCGTGTTCTCAATAATGCTAAGTTAGAAGGAGGACTTGATTTAATTGATATTAAACTGAAATGTGTTTCTTTAAGGTTAACATTTTTGAATGATCTTATTACATCAGATGAGACGTGGGCATGTGTTTCACGAGCTCTCATGGAGAGAATTGTAGAACCATTTCTGACGGAGCATGTTTTTACCTCAAAGAAGCCACCTCCGAATAGCCAAATGATACCAGATGTGTTTAAAGATCAAGTTAAGGAGTTAGAAATATTTGACAGATACATGCCTCCACCTACGTGCTGGAAGGGAGTACTAGAACAGCAATTGTGGGGCAATAGTAATATATGTTATAACAATGCAGTACTTTATCTACCGTCCTTTGCAAAATATGGCATTCAACATTTATCTGATATGATACACCCTCAAACACGTAGATGGATTTCAATGCAAGAAGTAGCTAGAAAAACACATACGAGGCATATAGATGTCCAGCGGTTGCTAAATAAAATAAAACATGCTGTACCAATTGAATGGTTTCGTCTGCCAAATGTAAATAATAATAGTTTGACTCCACAACCTGCATTAGTTCTTGATGATGAGATGTTAAAATACAAGATGAGATCCAAGGAATTGTACCACATTATGAGACGAAAACAAGTAACACCTCCCATAGCAATTAGGAGATGGGATGACTCAAGCTATAAACCATCCAGTTGAAAAAATGTATGGAAAATCTTACATTCTCCATACATACCAAATATGGCTCGTGATTTATTGTGGCAATTACTACATCGACGGCTATGGGTGAGACACTTGACATACAAGTGCAATATTACGACTTCTGATAGGTGTTACTTATGTCAAACAGACGAGGAAACAATCGAGCATTTATTTGCGGAATGTCCAATATCGTCACAATTTTGGGACTATATCAGCCAAATCTTGGTGCAATTTGGAGCGAAGCCCATTGT
The DNA here is from genome assembly GCA_034401795.1 of Chaetoderma sp. LZ-2023a. Classification (NCBI taxonomy): domain Eukaryota; kingdom Metazoa; phylum Mollusca; class Caudofoveata; order Chaetodermatida; family Chaetodermatidae; genus Chaetoderma; species Chaetoderma sp. LZ-2023a. The sequence goes on along the minus strand of CM067373.1, from coordinate 127,067,559 downwards.
TCTAGGAACGCATGTAGTCTTATTTAGAGAATTTGGATCAAGCGGTGCATATATCATAAAGTCTGAAAGGACTATTTTAATAACAATGCTGACCATAGGTGTTTGGGCCATTTGGAAACATCGGTGTGCACAGACGAAAAATCCATCTATGGGCAATCACAATAGAGCAATAAAGGCAATATTTCGTTCATTGCTGCTGAATCATATCCTTGCGAATATTTTAGATTAAAGCAGCATGGTAGAGAAAAAGCATTCAAGGACATATGGTGCAAAACAAACATAGTTTCAATAGAGTTGGGAACTGTAAAAATAAATGAGCCTGCACTAGCTTAAAGCATTTAATTACTACAGCTGATTTATCTGTGTCTTTTAATTAATCTGTGTCCTGTAATTCATTTTAGTATGCATTTTGATATTGTTATGTTTAATAATTCATGTAAATAAATAAACAGACTGGGGTAATTTAATAATCAGTCGATAAAGTAAGTTGCCATTGAATTATAAAATCGTCCCGGGTAATTTTAGAAACTTGCACAGGGTTTTATAGAGTTATTTGTTCTCGGGTAAGTTACAAAACCTTACAACAAAGTAAATCAAAAATATAAACAAGAGCACCATCTATTTCCATCTATTTTGCTGTAATTTTACTGCTAACTATATATGTTATGCTACCCAAATTCTACTACGGCCGCTGATCTTTAAAGAATCAGCCCACTGGCGTCAATGATTGACTTTTTTGTCATTGATTGACGAGTCACTTTTCATTTGTTGAATAGTTGCACTCTCCACACGGGCCTACTACCACACATGGATTGAATGGTAATTTACAAAACCTTACAATAAAGTAAATCGAAAATGTAAACAAGAGCGCCATCTATTTTTCTGTAACTTTTCTGCCGACTATATGTATTATACTACCCAAATGCTACTACGCCCGCTGATCTTTAAAGAATCAGCCCACTGGCGTCAATGATTGACTGATTTGTCATTGATTGACGAGGCACTTTTCATTTGTTGGATAGTTGTACTCGACACACGGGTCTACTACTACACCTGGGTTGAATAATAATGCCTTTGTTAAGTTTTGTTTTGCTATCGGATCTTTATCAGCCTATTGTTTTGTATCTATACTATTTAAGCCAAATGTATTTATAGATTGTATTAATGCTCATTATTTATCTTTTGTTTTGGTGTAATATTAATCAGGCTCACTAGTTCACCATTTTTTTTTCTGGGGGTTTGCAAGCCTTTTCAAAGAAGTTCCTCCGTGAAGTTTGTCCGACTGCCTCATCGTCGGATTTTCAAAAAAAAAGAAGAAAAAAAAAGTAGTAGTAGTAGTAGTAGTAGTAGTAGTAGTAGTAGTAGTAGTAGTAGTGTTAGTAGCAGTAGCAGCAGCAGCAGCAGCAGTAGCAGCAGTAGTAGCAGTAGTTTTTATTATTGTCAAGCATTAGTTCTATGAACCCTGTCTTTGACGACGCACTGGCACTAGGATCTAGCTCATTCATCATCTGGAATGTAATATTACCTTTTTCAATTCTTTCGACCCGAGTGGGGTTCGAACCTGGCAATTCTATGGCACTTTTCGCCTAGCGTTTGGGAGGCGAGTGCTCTACCACCAGACCAACATCCAGAGGAAAAATCCTCTTTCACCGGACTGGCTTTCAACCACCCATTTCACAACCACACGAATTGATTGGAATTTTTGATGGTATACATTCCAGATATTCTTACTGTTACATTTTCTGAGATCCCTCCTGCTTGATCACTAGGCACTCGCAAGTATGTAGTTTTTATTATTGTCAAGCATTCGTTCTATGAACCCTGTCTTTGACGATGCACTGGCACTAGGATCTAGCTATCAGCAGCAGCAGCAGCAGCAGCAGCAGCAGCAGCAGCAGCAGCAGCAGCAGCAGCAGCAGCAGCAGTAGTAGTAGTAGTAGTAGTAGTAGTAGTAGTAGTAGTAGTGGTGGTGGTGGTGGTGGTGGTAGTAGTGTTAGGGGTATGGGTAGTGATGGTGGCGGCGATGGTAGTGGTCGTAGTAGTAGTAGTAGTAGTAGTAGTAGTAGTAGTAGTAGTAGTAGTAGTAGTAGTAGTAGTAGTAGTAGTAGTAGTAGTAGTGAGTTGTTGCAGTAGTAGTAGAGTTAGTAGCAGCAGCAGCAGCAGCAGCAGCAGCAGCAGCAGCAGTAGTAGTAGTAGTAGTAGTAGTAGCAGCAGCAGCAGCAGCAGCAGCAGCAGCGAGAATTGTGCATATTGATCACACATGCAAACATATCTGGACCCTACCTATTCATCAAATGATCGTTACCAAAATTGACACACCCGGATAACTTAACTTATTAGGCCGATGCCGGGCCGATACTGTGCCGATATTGAACCAGCACCAACACAGTAATCTACCTTATCCGGGTCAATTTCACAATGCACTCACTAGGTTGTTTTCAAGTTAGAGAAGGAGCAAAGACAGCGCCCAGATAGAGCTTGTCAATCATCCAGATAACTGTTCCATGAATATATTATTCAGGATCGCGATGAACCACTCGTATGCCAGATATTGCCAGCACCACAGAAAGGTATTTCACAAGCTACGTGCATGCCAACGATCACAAACAGGGGATCACACACATTAGCAAACCAAAAGATGCGTCTAAGTTGGAAATACTAAAAAATATTTGAGGCTCTACCGAAATGTGGCTGGAGTGAACTGTTACTTTGCAGGTTGCACTCTCCAACACCAATTTTGAAGAATGCCACCAGCCATTCTAAATGCAGCCATGTAAGGATAGAGCATATCAGACAGGGTAGATAACGACGCTTCAGTCTTCGGACTTGTATTGTCCTTCCTAGTATACAAAAGTGTAAATGCCTTCGAGGAGAGGAAGACGAAACTTGCCATCTTCATTGTCGACGCACGTATATGCGCATTCGACTGTGATGAAGGGCCTCTTGCTACTGTTGCTGCAAACGCGTGTCACTGGATAGTTATCTACGTGGAAACTTGCTCTTACACAGAACTGCTGGGGCCAATATCTTTATCATTAAATTATAAATACATTTTCGACTTCGGCCTTACGGCTTCAAAGTTATTCAACATCAACTTACCTCCGCACACTGCGACGTGTTCGCATCCCTTTGTGAAGGAACAGTTCCTCGGCATGGAACGGCATGCAGCTCCATTTCGACACGGCTGGTTCTGAAAGTGGATGATAACAAATAATGAAAGGAACCCAAGGACAGGATTTCCCACACATGCATTTATTATCAAGGAAAAATACAAAAATCACCGTATGGTAAATTTTCAGGTGATAACACTTGAGCTTTGTATTTTCAGATATCCATAACGCCATTAACGAAAGATGTTCGGTGTGTAGTAGCTAATGGACCTTTCCAATCTATCCATCATCATATGACGTCATAATCAACTACGCGACGCGTATGATGACGTCATAATGATTACGTCATGACTGACTCGATATAGTCGGTCGTTAACGCTTAATAGTCCGACACGTTGTCCGAATTGTATGTCTTTACCATTTAATAAACATTCTGTTGAATATTTTAAAACTAATTTGACTGGGCGCTGTTGCCAGCAACAGCACCCAGTCAAATTATTTTCAAAATAGTTGTAGTTTTCTGGAAATTGATAGTCAGCGACTTCAGGGATCAATCGATCCCAACATGGGCAAGGTGTGGGTGGAGCTTAGCTAGAGATGGGCGGGGCATAGCTAAAACCGGAACGGTCCATTGCATGTATATGCATTGTAGGGATGACAATATTATTAGACGTCTACTGGTGAAACTACTGTCTCTTGGAGAAACAGACGGGGACTATATGTTTGTTCCTCGCCCTTCGTACTCGCCTTTTCTTTCAGATTCTTCAAGATAATGAACTGAACGTGGTACATATGCTTTATTATGTAAAGTCACATACCATTTTCGAGATGCAGGATCTACCGTCACTATTTGACATAGTTAAATCAATTTTCACGTATGATAGTTTAATAATATAACAGTTTTCCTGATTTTTGTTGCTTTGCTATATAGAGTAGGCTGACAGGCTTAAAGGTACATATTGTTAGCAAAATTACTGAAAATAAAATTGTTTAGATTTTATACTTTTAGAGGCTTAAACTGTGGGCCTAGAAGCAATGAAACTAAATAAATCTTAACATGTGATTTCATTACGTATAAATTCATATAATCTTCTAAGCTGTGAATTTGAATGAGGGACCCGGGCCTCTATTTCAATTTAACAACTTAAAAAATTATATTAATTTATAATTTCGTTTCTTTACATATGGATGCACAACTTAAGCCTCTAAAAATATACAATTTTAACAATTTTATTTTAACGCATTCTGGCGTGATCCAGTTTTAGCTATGCCCCGCCCATACCTAACTAAGCTCCACCTACACTTCGCCTGTGTTGGAAGCGATCTAACCCTAAGCTCCCTGACTACCAATTTCCAGAAAATTATACAGGTAAGCTGTTACATATTTTAAAACTAATTTGATTAGGTGCTCTTGCTGCCTCTGACAGCAACAGCGCCCAGTCAAATTAATTTCAAATATTCAACAGCATCTTTATTAAATAGTAAAGACATACAATTCGTACAACAACGCTTATTTCGTCATCAATTATGTGTTCGTGACGAACTTATCTACGTCATTCATGGCGTAATTGATTATGGCGTCACTACACACGCCATGTAATTGATTATGACGTCCTATGATTGACAGATTAATTGGAAAGGTCAATTTTCAACCAATTACAAAAAATAGTTCTACTTTGCAGATCAGTATCTCCGTGACGTCATTTCTGCCCAAACCAATGCGACGTCTTATTGGCTAAATTAACGCGCCGCAGGAGCAGCCATATCGGCAAGCTGTTAACTACTTTGAAACGAATTTAATCTGAGCCTACTAGTTGCTGCCATATCCAACTACAACTAACAATCAAATAAGTTTAAAAATGTAGTATTATGCACCGATTATAATAAGCTGGAGTCCGAACATGTATTTATTGGTCAATATATGTATCAATTTGAGATCTTGCACAATTGTATATTTACTCTGTCTCAAAAAACTCGAGGTATAACTTATTTATTACCCCTCAGTAATGTCGAATGGCCAAATGCCGTTATTTGATTGGTTAAGAGCAGGGATGGATGATCTACCACTTCCGTCACGCAAGGGCAATACTACACGCCCCTCACCACCCCAACCCCGTACGAACAACGTGTTTTAGTTTTAATGCGCAGACGAATTATGACCTAACAACAATGAATAGCGACGGTGATGACGTCTTGAATAGGTGTTGATCTATTCTAAAAATGGGCGATAAAATCTATCTCTTACTCTTTTGCTGATGTCTGACGGATAATAAATTCGCTACACCAGGTTTTTTTGGAGGGGGGGGGGGGGGGGGGTTACAGGCTGTTCCCACACGCACAAACAAACTGCGCTCGGAAAATGCAACGTTTGCACGTGTTGTAACAGCTTGTACGACCCACAACAGACTGCTGGTGTAACTAATACCCAGGCACGTGCTCGTGAAGCTGCAATACATGACCACGTATCTTTCATGACAATCTCAGATGCCATTTAACGCAGGTTTAAACCTCTAATGTCTAAATTTGAGCAAGTATTCAGTCAAGAAATTTAAATATTTGGTTATCGAATTACAGGCCTAGAGACGACTATTTTTAAAGTTTTACAACTGCATTGACTGGCTCGATTCTGGAGCCAGTCGTTGCTGATGTAAATTTAAAAAAAAAGAGTCTTTTCTTCGACTGCATATGGACATATCTCCAGACCACCGTGGAGACGGATTTTCGCCGGCTTAAACAAGAAAAGAGTTAAAACAGGTTTGACTGCTACTGCGAAATATGTATCCATCTTTAAAGTAATCAAAACTTATATTATCAAATTGAAATCCTTTAATTTCAAAATTCAGACCGCTACAGATTTAATCTGATCTGCACAATGACGTTTCATGATGAGACCACCACGGCTAAAATAATGAAATCTTTATACCGCAACATGCAATATAACCAAGTTTGCAGGCATGTTTCGTCAATGTAATGTCTCGCTGATCATTAAGAAATGCAAATCATTTCTTGCATTTCTCGGCCGCACGGTTAATGCATGTGAAAATGCATTTTTCATGCACTGGCCCACATTGGCGGGTAGCGAAGGCAAAAATTCACCATATTGCAAAAGCAGATAACGAACGTTAACAGAAAACGCTTAAAAGTTTACCCTACCTAACATGGGCCACCGCCCAAGGCTACCCGACAATCAGCGCTATGAAGCAATGGGAAGACACGCTGCTGGGCAGAGCGTTCGCGCTGTTGCGCGACATTTTAATGTTCACGCCTCAACCATTTCCCGTCTCCGCCAACGTGAGCAGGAAACTGGACATGTTAATGATCGACCACGATCTGGCAGACCGAGAGCAACAACACCACGAGAAGACCGCTACTTAGTGACGTCATCACGACGTCACAGGTTTGAGACTGCGCCGCGGCTGTCCCGTAATCTGCACACCGCAACCGGCACTACTGTGCATCCACAAACTGTGCGAAACAGACTCCATGATGCTGGACTGCATGCCCGTTGTCCACTTGTTCCTGTTCCGCTTACAGAGCGTCACATCGAGAATCGGTTTGCATGGGCAAGAACTCATCAGCGATGGCGTGCTCAACAATACAGCCACGTTTTGTTCGGTGATGAGTCGAGGTTTTGTGTGGATGTGGCCGATGGTAGGCAACGGGTTTGGCGACGTTTAGGAGAACGGTATGATGCAGCCAACATCATTCAGCACGACAGATTCGGTGGCGGGAGTGTCATGGTGTGGGCTGGAATCCATGAAAATGGCAAAACAGAGCGGAAATTTAACGGCTCAACGTTACTGTGAAGAAGTTGGCGCCCCTGTTGTCATCCCTTTTATGCAGCATCATGCAGATTTTATGTTCGAGCAAGACAACGCCCGTCCTCATTCAGCTAGTGTCACCAGTGATTTCCTTGAGCCTAACAACGTTCCGGTATTGGACTGGGCTACGCGATCACCGGACCTGTCTCCTATCGAACACGTGTCGGACATTCTTGGCCGTAAGGTGCGTGAGAACCATCCACATCTTCACAACGTGCGGAAGCTGGAAGCTGCACTGCTCCAGGAATGGGATGCAATTCCTCTTCGTGACATCAGGTGCTTAATTCGAAGCATGAGAAAGCGATGTACGGCGGTGGTTAATGCGCGCGGGGGTCACAACCGGTATTGACAGCTCAGTGTCATTATTTAAATTGGACCCTTCCGTTGAATGATGCCGTATTAAAGGCGCGATGATAGCATTACAGTAACAAGAGACTGTTGTTCAAATTGGAAAATGACCTATCAATTAATTAATATATTTGAATCAATTTATTGTTTTTGTTAAATAACATTTATACAGTAATATTCTCAGTGTTGCTAAACTTTTTTGGTTCAGTTTATATTGGGCTACATTTAGGAGAATCAAGAAACGCTATATAGAATGCTATTCAGGACATCAGGTAGTGGAACATTATATTGAATGGTTTCAGACTAATTTAACTGAAAGCGCTTGCTACCTTATGCAGCAACATCTTCCAGCGGATTCAAGGAGGTGGTATGGACCCGGCGTAGACCCCCCCACCCCACCCCCACCCCCAACCACCCCACCCCACCCCACCCCAAATTGTCCACGCCTACTATTATTTTTGGTGACCATGCAAAAAATAAGATTTCTGATCACTCAGAATGCAGGAGATGGCTTCTCAGAGCATCTAATTTTCAAATTTGTTGGGGGGGGGGGAACCCCTGACCCCCCCCCCCCACCGTCTGTGGGAGACTCCCAGTAGCCTCCCAGACCCGCACCCATTTACTCCCCCTAACACAAATTCATGGATCCGCCCCTGATCTTCCAGTCAAATGAGCTTCAGCATATTTAATGACTTACATAACTATGACTGTCATTGAGAATTGTAGTCATGGGATTCCAGCATTAAAAAAAATAAGGACAACCATTTTCTGTCAAATGAAGGCCGTCACGCAGGTCAACATATTAGAAACACTTATATTAGGCAAACATAGTCGACTAATTAACTGGTACTTAATTAACTAAACAGTTACATTTCTACTTACAAAGCATGGGTCTGGAGCGCACTGGCACCGAGGACAACCGACACTTAAGAATCCCGATGTACAGTTCTGCGCAAAACACACGGCTTCGCAGGGCACGTTCCACGCAGTTGCTAGAATCGAAATTGTAGTAATAGTAGTAGTAGTAGTAGTAGTAGTAGTAGTAGTAGTAGTAGTAGTAGTAGTAGCAGCAGCAGCAGCAGCAGTAGTAGTAGTAGTAGTAGTAGTGGTAGTAGTGGTAGTAGTAGCACTAGTAGTAGTAGTAGTAGTAGTAGTAGTAGTAGTAGTAGTAGTAGTAGTAGTAGTAGTAGTAGTAGCAGTAGCAGTAGTAGTAGCAGTAGCAGCAGTAGCAGTAGTAGTAGCAGTAGCAGCAGCAGCAGCAGTAGGAGTAGCAGCAGCAGCAGCAGCAGCAGCAGTAGTAGTAGTAGTAGTAGTAGTAGCAGCATAAGAATCTGTAGCAGCTGCAAGAGCTGTCTGTGGCCCCTTCCATCGCCATATTATTATTAGTCAGGCGCCAGCGGCGATTTATTACCCTAAAATGGCCAAAAGGTTTGAGTGTGGTTCCTAGGGGTAAACAGAATGCGTAATTTTAAAATGCGCATCTTACAAAAATCGGCGGGGTACGACGCACTTTAATTACGCAACCATTGTATAAATTTTGACCATTTTCCACTCTGATTTTGGGCGTACGTGGCCTTAACTCATTATCGTGAGTGTCTACTCAAATAACAAAGAGATATGACAAAGCATTCGAACAAAATCTTGATTTTCATGGTATGATCCCTACGGAAAAATTGATTTTTTTTGCGCTATATTGTTTTATGTCAAAGTCTTTCTACTACGAAAGCGAAATTATCCACCTATATACTATACATATCGCATCCAGCAAACCTGTGCCGTGCAAGATTGTCTGAACACAGCTGAGGTCCTGATCGTTTTGCGACATTAGATAATCCAGTATGCCTTCTGGAGTCTTGGCCTGCAAGACCAGCATCATTCCATATGTTGGCAATGATTTTAGCACTATGATAAAGAAGGATAATAAAGATATCATTGTCATTGGCTCTCACAGCAATATTTGGGAGTTCTATGGCATGATTATGATGACTTGCGTGTAGCATATGCCACTTGACCCGCGTGCTAGCCTCTATGTGCTGGAAGTTGAGCTGTTATACTCTGCAATGCTGCACAGAGACATTATCTACTCAGTAGTGTTAACAGATATCTCCTATCCCATAGGAATGAAGAATGTCCTTGTTGCTTTGTTCTTTCCACTGCTGAGCAAGAAAATGACAGCCTATAGATTTGAAATGACTATACTGCAGTGCGTTCTGGAAGTCCTTAGGTCTTTGTTGTTCAGCGCCAATAATGCTAATGTATACCAATGTATAAATACGAGGCTCCATGTTCTTTCATTCAATATCCTTAATACAATGATGTATATGTATCACATACACAATCGACACATTGTACACGATCGCAGGGGTTTTCAGAATGTATGCTGCAGCACCGCCATACAGGACTTGGATAACATTGGCGGGGCTGGGAAGGGGTGGGGAGGGAACTGGCAAACATTTGTAGGAAGCATGTGAAGGAAGATCCAGCGTCAACAATTTACACGATAATACTGTTTGGTTTCTGTCTATCAATTTTGCTTTCAAGTTTGCCCATCAGTTTTGGCTTATTTGTTTCGTTGATTGAACTATTGCATATGTAAGTAAAAGAGGAACAAGAACTAAAGGATATTCAAACACCTTTCCAAGATCAATTTCCATGTTGGTTGCTAAACACAACCGTCTTCCAAATAAGGTCTCTTGTTGTATGAAGCCCTTTCATCTTTGTTTCTTCCACTGGCGACCCTTTTCCAGTGTACGTAATACATCCTCAGCAACATTCGAAAAAACAGGGCGACGTACTGAAACAAGAATGGATTCGTTGTTGATTCAAATGCAATTATCAGATTATGGAAGTCTTCAAATCCCTACTTATTTCTGGCATGTCTGAGCTCGTTACTGACATCCTCCTTTTATTTGAGGCCGGCTTTCAAATTTAAGCTACTAACATTGCTACTACACAGGTTTGGTGGCCATCCATCTTCTCTTGACATTGAGTGACTGTGTAAAAGCCGTATTCCTGTAAGCCCCGATGCACCATCTGCGTTGATGGTTTACTCAATCATTTTGTCTGCTGGGGTACTTGAAAGTGATTTGCCAGTTCAGTTTATGGCAAAGGTTCCTGCTTGGCGAATCTCTCTGCGTGTTTTCAACATTTAATAGATTACGGTAATACCCCCACCATCCATCTGGCATAGTGTGTGCAATGTGTAGCGATGAACATACATATCATCTGAACAAGACACTATATGAAAACATCCAGATTATTAGCGCAACAAGCCATCCTAAAGAGGATGAATTCCTCCACATGATTACAATACAATATCCAAAACTGGGTCCTTTTTATGTCGTTCACTTCTGGTCGCTTCTCTATATATGGCATAGGAATTTATGAATTCTACATACGCTTTAGTGTTCTCTATAAGATGTAATTTCTCTGGTGATAAATCTTGTATCAGTTCATCGATGTAGCTCTGGATTACAGTGGGCATGTTTCCAGCAATATCCAGACATCTTGAGGAGTACAAGCTGCTGAACGCATATGCCAGCAGAGTGTGCAATCGCTTACAACGATTGTAATGCTTTCCTAAAAGGAAGCCATTCAGAGATCCTAGAGCAAAAACACCACTTTCAGTTAATGTGTATTATCAGCCAGAACTATCGATAATGTCACGCTGAGATCCAAAATATGCCGCTTGTGTATGTAAACCACCAAAACATATGAAAAACATTACCACACCTTGGTACCTTATCAGACTGTATTTGCATTGCTGGTTTGGTGATAGCAAGGTCATATATAACAATCGCCTATGGCTCGTCACATTCATCAGTTACATTTTGCGACAATTCTAATGTTTCAGCAACAGCGTCTAGTTTGGGGTAGGCTAAGTTTTTCCATACGTCCCACATTCTTCAGTGGAATAATGGCTTCAGCTTGGAATTCCATCCTACGAATATAGGAGATTCCTGAGATAGTGAAAATGTTAAAATGCACAGTCTGTCTCTACTCTCAGCTTCACTGGCACATGGTGACATCGGAAGCATTCATGGTTCGTAGTAAACACCTTTATCTTTGGTTTCTTTCTGCACGGTGGAAGTGGGCTCTCCTCTAATTGAAAAGCGATTCATTTACATTTTGAGTGCTTCAGCTCATGGTTCCCTGGTGGAGTACCCTTTTAACTTTCCGGTGCATACATAACATTCTGATAACAGATCTACCGACTGTATCATGTAAGGTACCCGCGTCTGAGACTGCTTCAGAATTTTCATCAAAATTTTCCCAAGCCAATGCTGTACACAAACTAAGTTTTAGTTGAAGACCACGACTCGTAGAACATGTTCCTTCTGATACATACATTACCAGGTCTTCTCCAGGCTCTCTATTGTGTGCCAATATTTGTTGAGAATTTCAATAATCCTACTACTTTCCGGTATGCTCTTTATGCCAATGCGATCAGAAGATGCTTAGCTAGCTTTAATCTTCTTCGGTTTGTTAGAAAAATGACATCGTCTGCAGATGATTTGGCAAAATTCTCATACTTGCCTTTGTTAAAACTTGTAGATCATGTGCATACGATACGAAAATGTATTATCAGGACATCAGGAGATTTGACGTCACCTTCAGCAATGGCGTCACTTGTGAGCGGATAAGGCAGCTCACTGCATTTGGGCTGTAATGCGAAGGTATAATGCAGCTGCTTTAATGTGTGATTCTGGAGAGATTCTTGCAAGGCATGATTGATGGCCTCCTCCTTAGTAATTTCAGTGGCATAGAAATGTTTCCCTTTTTTCCTGATATGATCAGTATCAACGTCACCTTTAAATGTTTGATAAGCTTCGCTCCAATCTTCTGCACAAATACGATTGCATCATACATCCCTTGACGTTTTAGAAAAGATAAATATCGTACATGAACAGAAGTTAATAACTCGGGACAGTGATTCTCAACGACCGTAATTCGCAACTCATCTGTTAGGATATGAAATACGTTTTCACGAATTCCACGAAGATGCCATTCATCTGTTAAAGACAGGTTTATATCGGTATTCGCTTTATTCAGATACGCTTTATGACAGCTATGCTGATATTTATCTTCTGTAGCGCTAAAGTGGATAATACTGCCAATCATATATATCATCTTGTAAAACTGAAGCTGCCGCCTTGATCTTTCCTTCAGCGTCCCCAGTTTCACATGATCAAAGGCGCTTTCTTGATCCCTTTAAGATATTTCTGACCAGAAATGCATGCACCTTCTAATAAATACTCCAGTAGTATGAGATGTATCTTGATGAAGAACATCAGATCGAAGGACATAACCCTTTTAATCATGTTGACGACCCTTATGTTGAGCGCCATCTACAAAGTCATATGAAATAGCAGTGAAATTTCTATAACATACACAATGATATCCATCGGTGCTGCTTTAATTTTCAGGCAGTTTCTGACATTACGTATTTTGACGTTATGAAACGAGACAGTCTCACGGTAGCAATGCCTTTAACTTTAACTGTATTTTCATGAAAAGGTTTTGCGTCTTCTGGAGAAGTGTTTTATAAACATACAAAATGCACTTTATAATTAGCTTATTTTTCAACTCTGGTTGCTTATGACCAGATACAGCGGGATAACCGACATGATTAAGCTATCAATTATAATATGGGCACTTTGAGAAAGAAAATCTGACATTGAATGACGTATATATGATGAAATGAGAGAGCTCTAGAGCTGGCGACACATGTTTTGACTCGTGTTTTGAATTTGATGAGGCCGTATGTATAAAAAAATTACGCAGATTTACTTTCAATACGACTATTGAAAACTACACTGAATCATATCTTATGAAAGATTAATAATACGTTTGGGAAGTTGGGCCTTCGTACTAAAAATGATTACATTTGGCATAATACGGTATAGTTCTAAAATGACAACTTTTCCTTAGGATTGATACCATTAAAATCGTAATATTTTTCAAACCCAATGTCATATCTCCTTACATTTTACATTGTTAGAAAGGCAATTATATACCAGCTAGGATGATATGTATAACTCATATACAAAAAAATGAGTAAATGTGCAGGATAATGGATTAAATCGAAGTACCCATCGTATCGGGGAAAAATGATCAACCTGTATACGAGTGTATTCGCGTGCATAGGTTCACGTGCCTCTTACTCGAAAACGACCCCTCCGATTTTTGTAAGACGCAGATTCTTTAAATATATATGCTTTTTACACTTAAGAACCACACTAAAACCTTTTGCCCATTTTTGGTAAATAAATCTCCATTGGCAATTCGAGTGCATTGCTTCGTTAACATTTTGTCAGAAACAACAAATTCATTATTATGTACGGAATCTCATATTGAATATTTTGAAACTAATTTGACTTGGAATTGTTACTGCCTATGGCAGTCAAATTTATTTCAAACTATTCAAGAGCTTTCATTCACAGTTCTCTTGAAATGGAAACACGGGTGCAATAGACTATGTTGAATGTCATGTATCACGTTGGTGTTACCTTGTTGCGCTATTGATGCGAGGACGACCACCAGGGCAATAGCGCCCGCTAGGCACCTGATCATTGTTATTTGTCAATGTCAACCTCCTGGAAATAAAGCAATACAGTTGCATATTAATATTGTGTGTTGCTTATGATAAAACATAAAGAAGCTGCAAATAAAAAGAATCAAAACGAAATATAAATATGACGGACGGACCTACATGCTATGTCAAAGATAAAAAGGTAAAATCTAATCTGACTGTCATAATTGATTAATCCAGTTTATCTCTCAGTCATATGACGTCATAATTAACAGCGTCACGTACAGGCCATCATACTAACATACACCCACTCGCATAGCTCCGCTGTTCTTGGCTGTACTTGCAGTCCTTTGATCTCTTGCTATGCTAAGTAACATTACACGGAGGGCTGCTATCAGCCAATCAGGTTTCCTTTCTTTCTTATCGTGCAATTTCATTGGCTGTGACCACTAGCTCATTTATATTTACAACGTTTCATTAACTTAGGCAGATATCAAAAGTCCGCAAGCACAGCACTCCATACGGGAGCAGACCGTAAGGGCAAGATCCGTGCAATAGGACGATGCTTGTAGGCTGACGTTATAATCAATTACGCCATGAATGCCCCGATTTAGTTTGTTTTAAACGCTTAATAGTCCATCAAGTTGTATGAATTGTATATCTTTACTATTTAGTAAACATGCTGTTGAATATTTTGGAACGAATTTGACTGGACGCTGTTGCTTCCATAGGGAGCAAGAACACCCAGTCAAATTAGTTTCAAAATATTCAACAACTTGCCTGCATAGTTCTCTGGAAATTGACATTCTGAGTGCCGGGATAGATCGATCCCAACATGGTTAAAGCGTAGCTAAATCTAGATTACTTCATTGAGTAAAATGGGCATCGATCGCCGTTTGGGTGACAAAGTATGAGGGGTCTTTTTCTAAATTATCTTTTGGTAATTTGAAGAGAAATTGAACAGACGTAAATTTACATATTTTTATCAGAAATAAAATTATATTAGCTATATTAATCTGACACTTTATTCGGCTAGATAATAAGTTTAGTAACAAAAACATATGATTTTGGGGACTATACATCCGGCACGAAAATATTGAACTCTGAAATGATGCGTTTGAGAGGGCCATGAGCGATCTACCCATAACATACGATATCCATGGATAAGGCACAGTGGGGAATGTTGAAGAAAACAGCCTTGTGTTCCGAAGAGAAAACGTTTCAAAACGTTTTGCTAATCTGCAAACTATTGACAATCTGCTGTTTTCGCATTAATTACATCAAATAATTTACAAAATGAGAAAACCCGATTTTGCACGCACAGAACGCTCTGAAACGTTTTCCCTACGAAACCCAAGGCTGATTTCAGCTGAAGGATGGCGTTCCATTCAGTGGAAGAACACAGTAACTCGTCATCATCAGGTAGCCAACCATCTGCATCTGCTTACCACATTTTGATGTCAGATATTGGGTCAGTTATAGACGAGTGTTATGGTACTTCCGGCTGCTATACAATACGACCAGTATATTGAATTCCCACACTAGATACGGTATTTCTTATATTGGCATTCAGTTGACGGTGATGTGGTCCGCACGCAACACACGTAAGCCAAGTGAGCCATGTCTTGGACCGGCTATTTTGCTTTTTCCTTGTTATGATCACGATCAGTAGTGCGCTTTTATGATGAAACTGGCCAAACATGCCTCTGTAGTGGTCTTCCTTAATGCCCATTTGGAGACCAATAGAAGTCTGTTTTTGAAAACGTACCACTGAAATGACTGGCTTGGTAACAGAGCCAGCCATTCGAGTGATACATTTTCAAAAGTATTTTTCTCTTGGCCTACTAATAGACATTCAATAAGGAAATACTTTGATATTCTAGACCAAGTTTAGTCATGAAAGTGTTGAGATGGGTTGTTACAAGGATAGCCCATTTTACTGGGACGGTGCTCGACCAATACCAGCCCGTGAACATGCGTTATTAGGGCTGTGATGAACCAAAGTGCATTCGATATGATTAATGAGTTACATTACATAGCAATATGCCGTTAATGATCACATGTTGCCACATACATTTTCTGTATGACTTTTATAGGTATGTTCGACTAATGCACGTCATATGCATCGACAATAGTACATTGTATACAGAAAATATGGTCCTGCAAGGCTTTATTTTCTGCTCGTCCCAACTCCATCATCCTCCCTAGTAACGGACTTTTCGATTTTCATGTCGGAGCTATACGCCATTATTATTATTGTGACGGCAGCTATCTAGGGACGTACTTGACTATAACATCAGATACTTGAGTGACACCATACTCCTGATGAACGTGGTCATATCCACGAGGAAGAATTTGAATGTCAATGGCATACACGCCTGAGTTATACAAAATGATTCCGTGGCCCTAATAAACAGATGCTACTTTCAGCTTCTGCGACACGTGCTTGCGATTGATGCCAGCGTGGCCATATCAGCAACGCTGAACTGTATGGTGACATTCCACCACTGGCAACAGTACTAAGAAGGAGAACACTGCAATTTGCTGAACATTGCGCAAGGAATGTCCACCAATAGGTCTGCAAACTAGTGGCTTGGCGCTCTCCATACAGTCCAGCAAGGTGAGGGCGGAGGGGAGTTGGTGGGGTAGGGGGGGGGGTGGTGGTGTGCGGGGTGGGACGCTAACTCACACACTCAGTATGGCTCACCAGGGAAGGTAAGATTGACCCACTTGCGTCCACACATTGTTAAACAACAAGAAAATTACAGGTTCCATTGCGTTCTCTCCGTCCCCACTCCACCTCTCTTCCCCCTCCCTCCCTCACTACCTACATCGCTCCCTCCCCCTCCCTCTCTGTCTCTCTCTCTCTCCCTCCCTCCCTCCCTCCTTCCCTCCCTCCCTCCCTCTCTCTCTCTTTCTCTCTCTCCCTCTGTCTCTCTGTCTCTCTGTCTCTCTGTCTCTCTGTCTCTCTGTCTCTCTCTCTCTCTCTCTCTCTCTCTCTCTCTCTCTCTCTCTCTCTCTCTCTCTCTCTCTCTCTCTCTCTCATTGCCTACGTGGCCTGGACTTATTTAATCGTATTCTCCACCCGCTGTATCATATTCCATACTGACAAATCTCTTGGTGACTATGTGATTGCCGTTTCAGCTTACATTCCAGCTCCTATGACTGAGATTACAACAGCATTTCTGCATCCGCCCAGTCGTTGGACACCAGGTGCACCAGCTTTCTTCAGCATCATCACTCCATCTGATTTTGTGGCCTCTTGCATCAACCAGTCGTCTCCGTGAGGACGCTTCCGTCTCTGAATCCCTCTCCCCTCCACCCACCCACCACCCTCTCTCTCTCTCTTTCTCTTTCTCTCTCTCTTTCCCTCCTTCCCTCCCTCTCTCTCTCTCTTTTCCTCCCTCCCTCCCCCTCTCTCTCTATCTCTCTCTCTCTCTCTCTCTCTCTCTCTCTCTCTCTCTCTCTCTCTCTCTCTCTCTCTCTCTCTCTCTCTCTCTCTCTCTCTCTCTCTCTCTCTCTCTCTCGCTCGAAAAAGAAATCGTTAAGAATATTGATTCTTTATCCTCGTCTTAATGGCGTTGTATTAATTAATAAACCCAGATATTTGTTAAACGGTTGTCGATTAGACGAGTACTTGACATAAATAGTTCAATATCGTGATTTGTACCCACCCCCAACTACCTTGATAACTATCATAGCGTAATCACCAACCGTACTCTATGTTGATAAATTATTATTATTAATATGGCCCATAAGTGGGACATGCACACACACGGGCAGACACCTGCGTCCAGTTAACCGCATTTTCAAGGTTAGCCATTTCCCCCACCACAGACCAGAAAGGTCAAATTCTTAATAAAGCGGAGACCTTCCTGCTGAATATTTTGAATCTAATTTTACTGAGAGCTTTTTTAGCTTCCAGTCAAATTTGTTTAAAAATATTCAACATTTTTCGTGCATGGTTGCCTTGGAAGTGATAAACTGGAATGTCACGGGTCACGCGAATTTCTAACTGCCGTTATGATTGTCATCTAATTTATTTAATTACTGGACAGCCTGCGGTTTTGTGGAATATTTCAACATTTGATATTTAACACTTTAACCCTCGAATTTATTCAAGAAGATTTCCATTTTCTCCTAGGAAATGTCAATTTACATACCAAGAGAAGATTATTTGTGAAAATTTACCACTGTAATTACTGGCTCGGTTATCGAGCCAGTAATTGCAGTAGTAAATTTTCAAAAATAGTCCTCTCTTGGTCTGCAAATGGACATTTCTCAAGACAACTACAGAGGCCATTTTGGCTGATATGAAGTGTTAATGATAACCCGAGATTATTTTGAAAACGATGTGAGATGATGTGGTTTTCGACAGGAACCGCTTCCAGCAACATTGATTCTAAACTGAGAATAACGAATCAGTGTTGTCTAGAAAAGTAGACATAATACGGCATCTCAGCGTTAGGAGGATTACCGCGCTCATGCACATACGCACGCACGCGCGCACACACACGCACGCACGCACGCACGCACGCACGCACGCACGCAGACAAATATATATATATATATATATATATATATATACACGCACGCACGCACGCACGCACGCACGCACGCACGGACGCACGGACGCACGCACGGACGCACGCACGCACGCACGCACGCACGCACGCACGCACTCACGCACGCACGCACGCACGCACGCACGCACGCACGCACGCACGCACGCACGCACGCACGCACGCACGCACGCACGCACGCACGCACGCACGCACGCACGCACGCACGCACGCACGCACGCACGCACGCACGCACGCACGCACGCACGCACGCACAAACACGCACGCACGCACAAGCACACAAGCACGCACTTACGCGGCCGGCCGGCACGCACGCACGCACGCACGCACGCACGCACGCACGTACGCACGTACGTACGTATATATATATATATATATATATATATATGCACCACACAATGCTTACTAGTCTAGGTTTGATGTACGGGGTAGGGTTAAGTATGGGCAGTCACTGTCACTCGCCAATGTAAGTCTGCGTTTTGAAATAGATTTATAACAAAACCAAAGAATTTTAAACATTTCTCGCTTATTCAGTAAACTAATTTATCTCTCTCGCATTGTTTATAACTGGTACGCCTAGATACGGTTATAGGCACACCTCATCGGATTTCGTGATCAGATAACGACGGAAAAATTAACGACGTACCTTCTTAACAAAAAAGATGACTTTGTCATAAATCGCGTATTGAAAATAATGTGAGTAAAACTCATTTCGTTTTGTGCGTTTTATAGGCAGACCACACGTGCGGATCAATGCTTTGTATTACATACCCATATGAGTATATCTCCACCCCACCATCTTCCACCCCATACTATTCATCCACGCCATTAAACAATTTATCACTCAAACCACCTTCTCAATCAGCTGCATTCTGTATAGGCTATTAGCATTAAAATGGAAACAGCGCATGAGAAAATCGCGTTATTATTAGGGGGCCAGCTTCTAGCACTATGCAGCTCACGTCTTGACCAAAAAAATATTTTTGTGCATTAAGCGGTTTTCTTGAAAATCCTGAATAAGTCATTTTTTTGCGAGAGTGCTGGAACTTATATTTCTAGGGGTTTCAGAGGGTTGAAATTGTACATAGTCGTAGATTCAATATGTGCCCATCGAATATTGAAATATAATCGTTAACGTCCATATTAACGTAACACACGCGGTTCCCGAGATATTATTTCGTGTCACAATGCAATTGTGCCATTGGAAATGCATTACCCAAAATGCTGTACATAGCAACCAGCGCTACTGCACAGCTTTTCACAATGAAATGACTGTATATAGATTTTTGGGTATACTGAATCCGAATATCACAGTTTCGAAAGTGTCCGACCATTTCCTTAGCAACCAGGCTAGTCCCCTTAGAAACCAAGTTGCTGTCCAGAGCAATTAAGTAGCTAAATGGTATTTTACGATAAGATTGGTCTATATATGTTTTCAGGTATGTTGATTTAGAATATCACACTTTCGAAAGTGTCCTACCATTTGCGTAGCAACCAGGCTAGTAGCCTTAGCATCCGAGATGCTCTCCATAGCAAGCAAGTAACTATTGGGAATTTCATGATAAAAATGGCTCTATATAGGTTTACTACTCAGAGTTTGAAATTCTCACTCTGAAGAGTGTCCAGGTAAGGTTATCGGTGCATCGCCGTTTTCGGCTATATTTATTATTATTATTATTATTATTATTATTATTATTGTTGTTGTTGTTGTTGTTGTTGTTGTTGTTGTTGTTGTTGTTGTTGTTGTTATTGTTATTATTATTATTATTATTATTATTATTATTATTATTATTATTATTATTATTATTATTATTATTATGTGGATGATTAAAAATATCTTTTAGTTACGCCTAATTAGCAAGGCCAAGAAAACCCCCAAAAGAAATCATTCGGACTAGATATATATATGCTATTTGTGGCATTCTTTGGTTAACTCTAGTGTTTTCTTGTGCACAGCTGTTGTTGTCAATTAATTAGATAGTCCTTCCGTTTGATCTCAATAAAACCTTATAAACCCAGTTACTGGGCGTGTACTGGGCCAATCAGTGAACAATATATGCATATCTGTAATGTTTATTTCGGATATAAGTGAAGCTAAACGTCAGTCTTCTTTACTATTGGCGAAAATTAAAATTTTCGCCAGTATATGATGGGTTCCGTTAATAGCCTACGCCTGCCTGCCTGCCTGCCTGCCTGCCTGCCTGCCTGCCTGCCTGCCTGCCTGCCTGCCTCCCTGCATGCCTGCCTGCCTGCCTGCCTGCCTCCCTGCATGCCTGCCTGCTTGCCTGCCTGCCTGCCGGTCGGTCTGTCAGTCGGTCGGCGTGTAATCTCGGTTAAATTTATATCTCGGCAGGGATTCGCCCTATTGGGACTAAACCTGGGGCACATGCTTCCTTATATCAAGGGGTCGAGCATATTGATATTGAGGTCATGAGATCAAAGTTCAAGGTTACTGTGACCTTGGTATAAAACTCTACTTCTTACGGTTAGGTTTTTCGCTTAGCTCAACATATCGTCTTATATCTTGGCATGGATTCACCTTATTGGGACTAAACTTGGACACATGCTTCTGAGTATCATGGAGATGAAGCACAATGAGGTAGAAGATCGGCGTCATTGTACCATTTTACATGTATAAAATGCAACTAACAGTTGCAGGTAGATGCTGCTGCCTAGATCACTTGCCATTGTTTCAGAATTGGCCAAATTATTGGAACTAGGCATGGTCATTCAGTTTCCTCAGCCAGTCGGAGCAGACATTCAGATTTCTGAGGTCAAGGCTATTATGATCTTAACACAAAGCTAGATTTACATTTAGAAATGCATAATGCCAAGATTTTTGCCAATATCCCGTCAGTGTAACACTGATGTCGTGTTTTCATGTCAGACAGGCCATCACGAATATGAGGGTAACATTTATGATACAGCTTCTGGGGGTGTGGGGATGGGCTGGGTGGGGTGAGGTGTGGTGTGATAGGATGGGGTGGGGTGGATGGGTGTTAGATGTATTATCAGATGTATTATTAGATAATACATCTAACACCCGTCCACCCCACCCCACCCTATCACACCACACCTCACCCCACCCAGTCCATCCCCACACCCCAGAAGTTGTATCATAAATGTTACCCTCATATTCGTAATGGCCTGTCTGACATGAAAACACGACATCAGTGTTACGCACGCACACACACACTCTCCAGCGCACCATAAATGTGTGCGTGTGTGTGCGTGCGTGCGTGTGCGCGTGCTTATGTGTGTAGGTGTATAGATGTGTGGTGTGTGTGCGCGTGCGCGCGTGTGTGTGCGCGTGTGCGTGCGCGTGCGCGTGTGTGCGTGTTGTGTGTGTGTGTG
>CM067373.1:126960811-127040811 GCA_034401795.1 Chaetoderma sp. LZ-2023a | reverse complement strand
CAATGGCCCTTTCCAGTTTTAGCTATGTCCTGCCCATCATTAGCTAAGCCCCACCCACACCTCGCTCGCGTTGTGATCGATCGATCCCTGAACTCCCTGAGTATAAATTTCCAGAAGACCATACAGGTAAATTGTTAAATAAACAATTCGTACAACATGTCGGACTATTAAGCATTAAAGACAGACTATATCGAGTCAGTCATGACGTCATGAGTATGTCGTCAGCATCACGTCACTTCGTTGATTATGACGCCATGTAATGGATGGATAAACTAGGAAAGGTCCATTGCAAAACATAGGAAACAGGACAAGTTAAAGCAAATTGCTAATTTGATTGGGCGTGATACAACTTACAAGTGCGCCGGCCATGGTGAAGTTGGACTAACATCGGATTCCCTCTTTTACGACTGCTTTCTAAGACTCTGAAAGATTATTTCAGTAGCGTAGATTTGTGCATTTCCGCAATGCATGACTCACGCCGTCGTATGCCTGTGTAAGTATTGCGGTTGGTGTCGCCTGGCTGTCTGTTTGTATATCTGCTTATCTGTCTGCTTGTCTGTCTGTTTGTGTGTCTGTTTATCTGTTTGTCAACAGCATATTTCCGGAACTCAGTACAGTAGAATAATCAAAGTTGGGGCATACAACAATATTCGTCTTGCTAAAGAGATTTGAAGTAAAAGACCAAAATCCAAAACATCTAGATCTCATGGTCACTAAGTGCATACCGAAATGCACATTCATTTGCAATAACTCGGGATAGAATCACAAAATATGACACCTATCGTTATATTGAGGATGCCTATGTATGCTTAATGCTTCAGGTCAAATTGTCAAATATCTAGATCACGGGGTCACGAAGTGCATGCAAGAATGCACAGCTATGCTCATGACATGGAAATGCAAGAGAGTAGAATCACAAAATTTGGTGCATACAATTATATTCGGGCATGGTAGAGAAAGATAAAGCTTCAGGTCAAAAGGTTAAATATCTAGGAGACGGGGTCACTAAATCATACTACAATGTACATTTTGGCCATAACTAGGGAACACAAGAATGTAGAAGTTTCAGCTCTCATATTCAGGTCAAATATTTACAATATTTATTTCATAGGCCGGCACATGCCAAAATGAACATGTTTGGCTATACCTAGGAAACAGAAGAAGATAGAACCACCACATATGGCACACACACACATTGCTATTGTTGCTGTCTAATGAGATAGCGAGAGATATGATATTCTAGGTCAAAAGGTCAAATATCTAAGTCACGGGGTCACGATGTGCGTTACCGATTTCACATCTTTAGCCATATCTCGGAAATGCAAGAGAGTAGACGACACCAAATTTGGCACATACATGTATTGTGGCTAGCTAACGACTCCTGAAGTTTCACTTAAAATGGTTTAATATATCAGTTAGAGGGCCATTGCAATGCCCATTTCTTGGCATAACTAAGGGATCCAAGAGCGCAGAATGACTAAATTTCAAATGTGCACTCATATTTTGTCTGGCTAGATATAGTTCGGGTCAGCGTGTCTAATATCTAGGTCTCTGTGTCACTAAGTGCATAGCGGATTATATATTTTAAAGCTTAACTCGGGAATGCAATGAGGTAAATGACCACAATTGCCTCGTCCTTTCACATTGAACTGGGCTAGAGCCAATTTGAATTTCAGCTCAATAGGGCAAATATCGCTGTCATCGGGACACTAACTGCATTGAGAAAATAGAGATCAAGTGCGTGAGTCAGCACCTCCTTCAAGTTGTGGGAGATCTATTGTGAACATTCTAGTGATATATTATGATTGACTAAACATCATATCCCGATCTGGCCTACTGGCCTAGCCTACGGAGCTAACCTAATCGCATAGCTTGCTAGCA
This sequence comes from Chaetoderma sp. LZ-2023a, assembly GCA_034401795.1. Lineage (NCBI taxonomy): Eukaryota > Metazoa > Mollusca > Caudofoveata > Chaetodermatida > Chaetodermatidae > Chaetoderma > Chaetoderma sp. LZ-2023a. Next base: position 127,038,930 of record CM067373.1, on the reverse strand, counting down.
TACCGGATAGCCCCACCACACGTACTAGCCTAGTCTAGTGGTCTAGCCTATTAGCCGAATCTACAAGCTTACTGCCATAACTTTGCCCGGTAGGTGGGGCTTAGAATACACCTTCCGTATCCTCTGCGTGTCGTAAGAGGCGACTAAAGGAGGTAAGGGTGAGGTAACCGTGACATAAACCTCGAGTGCTGAAGACGGAGGTTCCAGGCCGCACGGCGCACTCTAATAAACCATGGATCCACGCACTTAACGCTTATGATCATGTCGATAGTCACTTACAGGACTGGCGGTATGATCAGCGAACGAAAAGAAGAACTGGCATAATCTTCTAACCTACTGGTCTATCCGTATACTGACATATGCCACTACCTTGGTATAGCGTAGCCTACTGGTCTAGTGTATTGGGGTAAAGTTCTAGCATAGCTTTTTTGCCTAGTGTCTTATCTGGCGTACTAGCCTGGCCTTGCCTGGCCTCCTGATCTACTTACTAGCATAGTCTAGCGGTCTAACGTACACCTATACTCTGCTAGCATAGCATACATGTCTGGGCTACTGGCTTACCATACTAATAGCACAACACACTGAACTAGCATACCAGTATCACAGAGTGAAAATTGTATAGATATAACCTGTCTTGAGGGACCACCCTTTGGAGCACCAACAATTAACCACTATCTAGATAGAGTCACTTAAAATAAATAAGCTGCTTAATGATGTCTCATTTGGAGACAGAAGATGGGTTTTTTTAACACACGTGGTTAAGAGACTACTGTGTTAACGAACCACTATGTTATTGGTTCGAAGGGCAGGCGGCTGTTCCAGCAGCTATATATGCATTTTGATGTCTAATATGATGTATAATAAGATGGTATAGGCTATGGGATTATATAAGTAAAGCCATAAGCCCAAAGCTTAGGCAAAGTGCAGGTATTAAGTGACCCGCGAGATAAAATGATTACAATGGCGCTAACTGGCAGACAGTGAGAGAAAATGCTTACGTTAAAGCTACCGGGTAAATTTTGATGGAATAGGTTAGGTTCACATAGGGAAGCAATAGCGATATATTATAAGATAAACAGCCGATTCTTGTGGGATTAAATTTCGAAATAAATGACGTATTTATTCCGATACCAGAGCCAGTTCAATGCGAACGCCAGCCCATATATCTGAGATTTGCGACAATAGTGGCTGTATGAGAACACGACCTAATATATTCATTCAAACACCTATCTACATCGCAGGTATTACATACCTTATGCTGTTCGTCTAGGTATAATTGGTAATTGCTCCGCTTCAAGTAAATAGAGTCACTGGTTAGCATTTCTGCCTGAGGTAACAGCGATTTTTAGCCCTATATTTATCTATAGCTATTTGGGATTTTTCACACACTTAAATAATATCTGTCCTTTTGGGTGTAGCAGTCGTAAAAGTGTTACTAACAATAATCCTTAGAGAAAGCGTTTATTGTCCGCTTTTAATCTACACACCGCGAGCGTTTGTTTTTGGAAGTTAAAGTCAAGGAATCATCACCGTAAATTTAATTAAATTTCGCATAAATAAATTCAATTAAATACAAATATGTGAAAAATGCATATTTTAATAATTTTCTCCAAGAAATATAGCTTCTATTAGATTAAGATTATAAAAAGATAATTAAAGTATTTAGTATTTATTTTCGGGATAGGATAAATTAATTTTGCACAATTTTGCGAGAATTCGCTGGGCATTGGATTTGTGGAGATTTTGTAATCGACGTGCGTGTGAGATGTTGCTATTATTGACAACAACAGTTTACAGAAACTCTATTTTCATGATGGAAATGGATTAATTCACTTTTAGCAATGCCCCGCCCATGTCTAGCTAAGCTCCGCCCAGGCTTTGCACATGTTGAGATCGATTTATATACTTTGAATACTGCATTCTGAGAATCTCAATGTCATGTTAACGATAAGCTAACCTGTTGAGCAATTTGAAACAAAATTGACTGGGGGCTGTTACTGCCATAGGCAGAAAATATACACCGCCCTGTCAAATTAGTTTCAAAATATCTATCGATTCCTGCACTCTCTGAATTTCAATTGCCAGAAAAATATACAGGTAAGTAAATTCGTGTCGTTCTGAGTCGGTTGGTTGACCGCTGGTCCGGTGAAAGAGGATTTTTGTCCTCTGGATAGTGGGCCAGTGGGTAGAGCACTCGGCTCCCAAAGGCTAGGCGGATGGTGTCGGAGAATTGCCAGGTTCGAACCCCACTCGGGTCGAAAATTGATGAAAAAAGGTAAAATTACATTCCAGATGATATATGAGATACATCCTAGTGCCAATACCTTATCAAAGATATGGTTCATAGAACTAATACTTGACAATAATAAAAAAAACCTACTACTACTACTACTACTACTACTACTACTACCGCCGCTGCTGCTGCTGCTACTACTTCTAGGGCTACCGCTATGGCTACCGCTACCGCTACCGCAGTCGCTGTCACTGCCATTGCCGCTTCTCCTCCTCCTCCTCCTCCTCCTCCTCATCCTACTACTACTACTACTACTACTACTACTACTACTACTACTACTACTACTACTACTACTACTACTACTACTACTACTACTACTACTACTACTTCTACTGCAGCTACTACTAATCTTTCTTTCTCTCTCTCTCTCTCAGTTATATCATTAAATATAATTATCTTATTGTTTGAATCCATATTTCTATATAGTCTTAATGACAATTCAATTTTCCTTCTGTCGCAGTGCTTCACATAGTCATCTTACGAGTCATCACCTGAAAAATACCCATGTATATGTGTATGCGTGAGTATTGTATTCTGCGGTTGTAGTTGTAGAAACATCATACAGTTGTAATTCTGGATTCTGAAAAAAATGTTTAGCTTCCTCGGGTACATGCTTGATTTGAGTGTAACGAGGCGTGCTTTCTCGAGTTTATATCGTAGCACGCTTAGCCGATTTATGTAATTAGGTCCTCTACTGGCTTTGTATTTGCTGGCTCCCAGTAGGACAAATTCTAAGGCCTCTGTGCAGGTGTTTCTACCGGTATCTTTAGCACATGGCCAAACATGGGCCATCTTTGCTGGGCGACTATTATGTATAGTGCATCGTTGGAAAGTATATTGTCTGGCCATCGATGTCCAGCCATAGGCAGAAACACCACCCAGTCAAATTAATCTGTAAATATTCAACAGCTTACACGCATAATTTCTTGGGAATTGATATTCCGGTAGTTCAGTGTTTAATCGACCCCATCTCTGGCAACGGGCAGGCAGAGCTTATCTAGAGATGGCTGGAACATGACTAAAAGTGTATCCATCCATTGTGATCAAGACTTACATCTCGTAAGACAGTATGTATGTATGATTGATTACTGTCTTCTGTGGTTGTAGTAGTGAACACATCATACAGCTGCAATCAATTCTGTTTGGCTTTTGACCACTGTGTCTTGTACTCAGCCAAAATCGTTAGCTTCCTCAGGTCCATTCCTGATCCGAGTGTACCGCGTCTTGTATTCTTCAGGTCACCACCCAGCACGCTTAGCAGATTTATGCAATGTTGTCCTCTCCTAGCTTTATATTTGCTGGCTCCCAATCGGGAGAAATTCAAGGCTCTCTGTGCTGGCGTGTCTCCTGGCATCGTAAGTCTGTTGGGGGGGGGAATCAAGAGCATCAAGATCAAGACAGAGACGATGATGAAACTGTTCAGCTCCAATGCTTACTCATTTCTCTCCTATACAGTCGCGACATGGATACAAATAAAGGACCTGAAATGCGAGTTATATGTCTTCAGCAAGACAGCAACGCATACCTTCTATTACGTCTCAACATTAGATGCTCAGATTGAAGATTTAAAGTAACAAGTAAAACAATAGATTTATCAGTGATACCATCAAAGCCCGGAACTGGAAATTGAAACGACACAGGAAAGATAGAGTCCAGCCAAACATTTTCAGACATACCCAAGACGGGAACTCCCAGGGAAGTGAAGAAGCGAACGGGAAAATTAGGGCGACAAACGGGGGATACCGAACCCATGACAATACTCAAAACATGCAGCTATAGAGAATAAAAAATTGACATCTGTAGTAAATAATTTGTTTACGAGGGATCGTATATGATTAAGTAAGCAAATGGGATGAAGGGGGTGGTATAAAAAGGGCTATTATGTTATTATATAGATCAATGTGATGCCCATTGTTCAAACTATACGGCATATGCAGGCAAAGACCAAAACACGTTAGTCCGTAGACAGGGCCACGGAATGTGAATGAATATTGACAAACCAAGTAATATGAGAGTCAATACACATCACGCTGCTCCTATCAACATTTAACGAGATTCGCTCAGAGACGAGATCAAGGCTGTTAATAGATTCTCCTAACTTAGCGGCACGGCGAGCAAGCCGGGATAAACGGATAAAGATGTCGATGCCAGGATGGCTAGAATGCAACATAGCTTTAGCGTTTTCAATACAGTCTGTAGAAAAAGCACCCATCAAGCTCAACACCAAGCTGACACTATTTAGCTCAAATGTTAAAGCAGTGCTGCCCTACGCTGCAGAGAGAGAAATCCTAAGCATAAGATGATCGGGCAGAATCTCCAATGATGAGATAATGACAAACAAAATTGGCACTTATTAGTGATACAACCAAAGCCGCACGTAGAGATGAATAGGGCACACCCTAGATAGAGCGCAGCCAAACGTTACTAGCCATGCGCTGGACTGGAATCTCAAAGGAAATCTAGCGAAGAGGCGAACGGTTGTCATTAATGCATGGCAACACATCGAACACGGGATGCCGGACTCAAGTCAGTCCGCGCGTCATGGGGTGAGGCAAAGCAGGCGACCCAAGACCACAACAAAGGGAGATCTGTAGTGAAGGTCATATACGTTTAGGAGTGAAGGAAGATGACTCAGTAAGTAATCACGTTTGGTGGAATGTCAGGGCGCGGTGTCGTAAAGGCTACAATTATTTTTAATCTATTGCATAGTGACGTCATTATTATATTATATGACAAGTATTATGTTTAATTGCCATTTAAATGCAAAAGTCGCCATTGCATCGTGACTAAATTGTACATGTTGTTTATGACACGCTTACAAAATGGACATCGGTCAACTTTCCGATAGATAATATATTTTCAATCACATTTGGAAATCTGCTGCACACATGCGCGTTCAAGATTTAGTTAGAAACGTTTTAATTATTCTAGCAGTTGATTCAAGGTGATTGTGTATCGCCCTATGCGAACAGCAGAACTGTTAAACAGTGACAGCTAACAGTGATGGTATTTCCAAATTAACATTAATGCATGTATTACTTACCTTCTCTTACGTTTATGCTTTTATTTGAATTGCAAATATAAACCAATTAGCACTCACAGACCACAAGCGACAAATGTTTATAACGTAGGGAATAATCCGAAGAACACTTTGAAAATAGTTTTACTGGGAGTTGCTGCTAGCTCCAAAGATTCCAGTTAAATTACTTTCAAAATATCCAACAGGTTTCCTGTATAGTTGTCTTGAAGGTGAGACACTGGAATGTCAAGGGTTGGACGGCTATATAACAAGTTGTAGTTGACCAATTAGGGGTTTCTGTATAACTACTAATTATTGAAAAAAGTTTCGAATATACTAATACAACTTAATAATCCATGTGCTAATATAGTCCAATTCGTAGTGGAAACGAATAATCTTCATCAGAATTAAAAACATACACATATATCAAAATTAAAATTTAATTTAATTAATCCGTTATAATTTTATTAACGCCAGAGATATTAATTTAATCTACTAATCAATCAACACTCACCGAAAAATTAAATAGTGTAAGTCTTTGCTGTACTCAGCTTTCGAAATGCAGAGCTAGTGAGGGTCCTGGACAGCTGAACCCAGCTTATATATGTGGTCATTTTCAAAATCCATACAATAAAACTTCGACCTGATTGGTTTTTTTAAGATTCAATACAAATTTGTCAGTTCGTCGTAGAGTAGAGGGGGATGTCCTGAAATACAGATATGCATAACGCATTTCATTGCATATGCGCGGGACTGTGTTAATTTATCACATGCCATAGCTGGTCGACATAGTTTAAATATTTAGAAAATCAAATTGACTAAAAGCCATTCCTTCTTCAACGACTTTCAGTCGAATAGACTTTCGCAATGCTTACCAAATTTGTCTTGCGATTGCGTGCGTTGAAGTAAACAGGGTGCGTCGTTACCGGGCTTGCGCACGCTCTAGTGACGCGTGCCGAGATCTAATGATGACAATGTTATCCCATCGCACCACCCCACCTCCTTCCTATTCGAGTTTGTTTCTCAAGGTAAGCTGTCTGTTTCGCAGCGTGATTATAGCCTACACTAGACTACGTGTAATTGTCCAATCGTCAGTGAGCTTGCGGATCTGACAAGCTTCAAATACTTACGAACCATCCAAGCGTTTAATACTGTAATCGCCTGCGGCAAGCTTCGTGTACACCCTACAACCGCCACACAATATCAGAGTCATATTGTTTTTAGAGTTTTCAAAATTACAAAAGCCTTGATGAAGAAAATACTGCCGAAAACAAAAAGAAAACCACGCATTTATCGTTAGGGATATATTATAATAATTAGCATTTTTTGTTATATGTTAATTGCTGCCTAGTTATTTCCACCATTAGTGCAGAGGTTTTAAACAGAAAAGAAATCAATTAGGCATATAACGCAACATACCTGTGATATACACATAAGCATACACACTTTCAGAAAACAACGTGTGTGAAGGTCAGTTTTACAAAAACGTAATTCACTATGTCACTACTGATCAGGTCATTTGGGAGAAAAAGTTACACGCGGTAAAGCAACAGTGTACTCACTCTGCGAATTATTATTATTATTATTATTATTATTATTATTATTATTATTATTATTATTATTATTATTATTATTATTATTATTATTATTATTATTATTAACACCTCAACAAACATAAATATATTAAATAGTTGTTTTAGCCTCCCGTTCGAAAATGGTGAGAATGATAGTATGTAGGAACTGGCTATAGCATTGGCAACTTCACAGAGGAGCATAATGCAATCTCCCACATTGCCTAGCGTATAGTGACATTCCTTCTGTAAATTGTATACAGGTAATTGTGTTATTGCGGAGATATAAGCAATGAATTGATGCATGCAATCCGTCACTCAGGCATATGGCGGCATGATGAATTACGTCACATGTAGTCTGACACAATCAAAATGCGCAATAAATGACGTAGCTAAGTCCGTCGTGAACGTTTAAAAGTCCATCGTGTGTACGAATTGTACCAATTTCGTTCTTAAGGGACTGGCCAGGCGCTGGCCGGATTCTAAGACGAGACCTTTTATTTAGGAGTCGGCCTCAGAGCATTTGTCAGAAATCCAAGATGCCTGCAAACTATGACTTTCATCACTGAACAAATCTATATACTGCGAGAACAATGTTAATCAAAATAATGAATATTGGCCGTTATGTTGTCGAAGGTAGACCTCATAGCAATATTTTATGGATATAAATCACATACTTTATATTATGGTATTGCTTCTCCATAAAACGCATTGCGCAAATGAACATAGACCAGGCAATGATTTTGATTAAGTTAATTATTTCTCTAAAATTTAAATTCCTTCTCTAACCTGTGACACCATGTAGAACTCTGCGCATATATTCAATCAGAAAGTAAAATGATAATCTATAATGCAGGTGTACTAACAAAGCAGACAAGCAAGTATCTATGTGCTCAAATCATCTTCATCAAGACTGCCATCATCACTTTCACTGTCAGCGGTATGCTCACATTCTGATTCTCACATGATACATCATGGAAGCTGCCAATACCAGACCATCACAAGTTCTGTCCTCTATATGAGCAGCGATTCGAGGGACAGGTTCACTTACAAGTACACTTTACCAGCTTTCTGATGGATTCTGGTGCAAGCAAACTTGTTGTAGGTACACGAATAAGTTGCTCGCTATTCTGACGTCATTCATTAAACCATTGAGACGCCATTCATTACACACTGGTGCTGGCAGAATTTCGGATGCAGTACCACATTGTTTCATATCTTTGCAACATAGTTTGCTCTATTCACCAGTTGTACTGGATGCAATTGTTGGTGCTAACTTCTCATCTGTGAGCTGACACAGACTGAAGAGATACCAACATAATTCCTTCACAGAACATAGTGATATTCCAGATAAATAAAACTAAAATGCGTATTGTTCATTGATAAAATATTCACCTTCTTGTAGCTCAGTTTTATACCAAGATCGATATCACGATACCATGGATTCACCTGTTTGATCATAACCGTAGAAGGCATGAAATCTCAATATAGTGCATAGACTTGCTCAGGCTTAAAAGCTGCATATATATGGCGCAATGTTATTACTCGATGCTTATTCTCCCTATGCACTGAAAATTCACCATTCCAGAGTATCCTTCCATTATCTAACCTCGTATGACGTCATAATCAGCTCAGCGCACGCATGATGACGGCACAATCATTACGTCACAAAGGGTTCCATATAGACCGTCATCAAATCTCAAATTTAGGCAGCAACAGCACACAGTCAAATTAGTTTCAAAATATTCAACTGCTTACCTGTGTAGTTTTTTGTGAAATTGCTAGTCAGGGTGTTCAGAGATCGATTGATCCCAGCAGGAGTGAGGTGTGGGTGGAGCTTAGCTAGAGATGGGCGGGTCATAGCTAAAACCTGAAAGATTCATTGGTGTGTCAGATCATGGGTTGCAAAAGCACCATACTGCTAACAAGAAGACATCTTTGGTTGAGCTGTATGCATGGTGATCTTGAACCCCCTTTCTGCGCACCAAAGCCACATAAAAGTACAAGTATTTCCCTCTCTTTGTTCATTCTCAAGGCCACCGACAACATTCTTGCTGGTCTCGTCCTCTTGTTTCTGCGTTGTTACATAGACTCGGGCTGATGCATCATGATCTTTTAGCGTTTGTAAAGCAATGTACATGTGTACGTTCTGTTTATTCATGTTTGTGCGTAGAAGTTAATTCAATGAGTTTTTCAAAGACTGAATCATGTGAGATGTCGTAGAAAATGGTACGGTTTTCAGCTCTTCCGATCTGGCATGTTTTCTATTTGAGAGAATTTGCTATGCAAAACACGTCAAAGATGATATGACGTTCATCATTTCCTCGTGACTGCATTTCCACCATATCTAATAAATGCTTTGCGTGATTCTTCCCAGTCCTTACCCAAGTAGGCGTTACAATTTCCCGGACAACAGCCATTCCATCAAGAATACTGATTCCAGCTGGTTGCCGAGTGGTGACTATGTAAATAGAGTTTCTAAAACGGTTTTCAGTTCACTGTAGTTTACACACTGTTGCATTATGCCACTCACGGCAAAACCGGATTGTGTTGACATGGACACTCATCGACAGGAAAGCGAGCACATAGTGTATGGCCATCCTGCAGGGCCACTAAACATTTTGCTATCTGACACTTTCGCGCTTTTCATTGTCTACATATTCACCATCTGCATTGGACTCCAGATTCAGTCCGTTCCTGTGAACATGTGTCAAATGCTTCTTGGCCACAGATGTTCGCTGAGTGATGCCACACATTGTCTCGCACAACTATTTTTGTAATAATATTCATAATGGAACCTTTATAAATTGAGAATTGGCTGTTCATCTTAAGTGCTTAACGCAGGTCCTGCACATTAGGTTTATAGCACAGCAGTGCAGACTTTGATAGATCAGAATGGTGTGCTGATTTTATTTCTTACTCCAGACGAAATCTTCTGCCTCCATTGCCGAACATCTCAGGGACTATCAAAACATCTGACCATTGCAGCTGACTCCTGCGTAAGACATTTTAACCCACATCGGATCTTCATAATCTTGTACACAGGTTCAATTACATGATGAGGATTGGCTGAGCAGAATGTAACTGTATTAATCTTGGCAACGAGGTTCCAAGCCATACATTCTCTGTGGATATCGGCACCGGGACCACTAGGTTTTCCATTTTGCACTTAGTGAAGCTGCACCATTTAGATGTGAATACTACAACCGTGAGTATATAGGTGAATGTGCAGTGGTTTAAAAAAAACACTTTTCAGAGGCAATCACGCACCCTTGTGACACGAGTATACATACATACCCACGGAACAAAGCTAAAAAGTCTCTGGTTAACTTAAATGAAGGACAAGAGGCTTATATCCTCAATCAATGCACCCATGGATCTCACAAACACTATTTCAGTGTGCATTATAATACCATTCGGGGTCGGTAACGTGCTCCCTAGGATATCCCATGGGTAGAATCCGGAGTCCTGAATCCGCAGTATGCATTCGTGCATACGTCCTCCGTACATGGTGGCTAGGGGGGGGGGGGTTTACTGCGAAGAGTGTACCTTTAAATACTGATAGAGCAGAGATGACCTATGTGGTAGCAGTGCCTTCACTGATGGCTTTTTTGTCTAATTACTTTATATATGGTACACATTCTGCGTTTCCTTAATAAGTAACCGGTTGGAGACGTACATATATTTTCCACGGAACACAATTGTATGGGTTTCTCGAATCTGAAAACATTTAAAGAATCGGCTCAGTCTTAGTGTATTATTAACGATTACAGTTTCCTTAATCAAACATGCGATAAAACGACATCAGCTTCCAACAAGTTCTCACCGCGTGGAATTCTTACCCCATCCCTCACACGTTGATTGCCTTCTTTATCTCAAGAGATGCGCCCTTCCTCTCTAGCTCTTAGCATCTATAAAAGGTGATGATCTCCACGTGCTGTGCTGAACAAACTGGTTTTCAAAAGTGTTACGACGAACTTTCGACGATGGGGTTTGGGGGGGGGGGAGGCGTGCGGGGTGGGTAGGGGCTGAGGCAAGCCATTATTTTATTTATGAGTCAGCTTTTCAAAATTTCGCAACTGGTTAGAACTTTGTTTGCCCTCCTCGTGAACGTTTTTGGCTACTTTTCTCCTTTTAAGATCCAAAAATGCCACCATTGAGCCGTCTTAGCTGACTTTCTTGGGAAACTGTTGCTTTTCGCAAAGTGCTTCTCTATTATCGAAATACCGAAGTTCGAATGTATGTGTAGAACTGTGTAATGCATTCACTCTGAGTACGATTCCGAACATCGCCAAGGAACATTCGTGGTATTTCAATCACTTCTCCTCTAAATTATATATTAGTGTTCTAGATGTTGACGCCGCGTCTCTTCTTTGCTAAAAGGTCTAGATGTACCGTGTCTGGAACGCCCAAGTCGACCACATTTTCAAAAGCTTCCCTTATAGCATACAGTGATCCAGGATGTACGTCTTCTTATTCTCGTGATGACGACATGCATAAACACTATAGCTCTATACATCTTCGTGAGCAATGCTCGGATGTTCTACCCACCTGGTGACTAAGATATCAGTACGCCTCGCCTGTACAACACGACGTCAATGCTAGCCCCTTGCACTTCGTCATCTAGATGACGACATGTCCTCTTCCTTCTCTTCGTCTTCGTCAACTACTTCAAGGGATAAGTCAGTCTATAAGACCGTGTCGCCACTACAAGAGACGTAGGCTGCCCCCTCATTCTGGTGAACCTTCTACTTCTCAGACAGCTGCGCCAGAAGCAGCCGTGAATGACCTGTAAATCTATTCAGTCAATCTCTGTATCCACTTCCGAAGAAGATGTTTCTCGAACTACATTGCCTGGACTTAATGAATTATATTCTCCATCCGCTGTTAGCCACGCTATCACATCCGCATCATATTCCATACTGACAAATCTCTTGATGACTATGAGATTGCCGTCTCAACTTACATTCCGGCTCCTATTACTGAGATCACAACATCATTTCTGCATCTGCCCAGTCGTTGGACTCACCAGGTGCACCAACTTTCTTCAGCATCATCACTCCATCTGATTTTGTGGCCTCTTGCATCAACCAGTCGTCTCCATGAGGACGCTTCCGTCTCTGAGCCTCTCTCTCTCTCTCTCTCTCTCTCTCTCTCTCTCTCTCTCTCGCTCTCTCTCTCTTTCTGACCATCATCTCACGTCCTTTGATCAGTCTCACTGACTAGACTGACAATTCTCCTGCAACTAACGAATCCTCCTTTCGCAGATTTTCCACCGATCGATCAGCGCTCAAACCTCTGTCCATTACTGTTCTTGTTACTACAATCTACATCAGTAAATAGTCCGTTCAGTGCCTAAACCTTTAGTTTACAGCGACACTTATATAAATATGCGCTGTTACAATAAAATATATATTAATAAAACGGTTATATTGTATTGTAGAGTCTAGGCACTTCGTCATCTTCTGGCCTGGGGGAATCAAGTACTCCAGATTGAGGGGATACCCATGCATTAAAGAGCGGGGAATGAAATCCGCTACAAAACACAAAATGTTAACACCTAAAAACCTGGTCCCCAAACCGGAGAAAATTTTAAAGGCTTACGGAGAGAAACTAAAACACACATTTCAAATCCACAGCACAACATATGCCGATATCTGTGTGAAAATATAGTCTGGTTGAATTTATGATCACAACGGACATGTATCGAACATCTACAACGTTTTATCAACATCCGCATAACTCTGATTTACATATCAAATATTCTCAGCTCATCGAGCATTTATGACAAAGGTGAACCAATCACAGAAACCATATATTCCTTACTAACATGAAATTGTAAATTCTTTATGATGTCATGGTCTAAGAAATATTATGTTGAAATATTTTGACCATAATATGTCTGACAAATGATCCGGCTCCAGTTAACGTATTTTTAAATATGTTCAACAGTGTTTCAGGAAAGATGCCTTAAATAATTCATACTGAACTTCATGAGTCAAATTGTTAAATGATTAATTATCGTCATCGGATACATGTGATACAATGAAGACACAGTACCACCACCACCACCACCACCACCACCACCACCACCACCACCACCACCACCACCACCACCACCACGCCGCCGCCGCCGCCGCCGCCGCCGCCGCCGCTACCACCACCACCACCACCACCAACAACAACAACAACAACAACAACAACAACAACAACGCCGCCGCCTTCGCCACTGCCACGCCGCCACCACCACCACCACCACCACCACTACCGGCGCCACCATCAACTCCACATCCACCACTACCACGACCACTACTATCATCATCATCATCATCATCATCATCATCATCATCATCATCATCATCATCATCATCATCATCTACCGCCTTTATCGCTCAATAAATACGCAGCATTGCAATAAGCACATAATCGATATTAACCTAAATATCGTAAATTGATTAATCGATTCGACATTACGCCGCCACATATGCATTCAACAACCCGGCATCTCACGATCAAATAAACTTACCACATATTAGCAACATCTCATTATCTATCAAATGGATAAGTAATCAGATTAACTACTGATAATTTCGACAGTAAATGGGAGCTCGTTTGAGCTCGTCTATCTTAAGGGAGATTAAACGTAATGCCATGCTCAATAATTTAAAAATAATGTGACTGAATTTCAAATTGCTTTCAAGATAATCGCGAGCTTTTTAATCGGACCTCTTTGTATCTGAGTACATGAATGTAGTGACACGTTGTTATCCGTGATTAATTAATAAGCCCATAGCTAATGCTGCTCATTTGTGACATATATTTTTTTTACAAAACATTACTGAAACAACAAATGTATCGTAGCTCGACGTGTATCTAACCATGAACAATAGTTGATGCCACTGTTCAACAACAAGACCTATCAGATGTGTATTGTAATAATCTGCTTATGATATATAGGCGTCTGCGTTTATCTCATATGCATGCGCCTCATTAGTTGATCAGCAACAGTGTCCGTCGTCTATTGTCATACACGCGCACGCACACACGCACGCACGCACGCACGCACTGTAGCGGAGTTAAACATTTTGTTCACTGAGCCTACACATATAACTGGTAGGCAAAGGTGATCAATTGAAAATCATCATCATCGTCATCACCATGATGCGGTGCGACAGTAGAGGCCAGCAAGGCCTATTATCGATCATGGGTTCTTAGGTCATGTGTCTGTCCCTACGAACTCCGCTCCTCTACATGCTTCGCCTTAAATAATCCAAGATCTGGCTAGAAGGCTGGAGTTGTAGGCAGCGATTGGTTTACCCATTCTGAGGTCACAACGAGCAATTCCATCTCGAGACAAAAGTAAGTTAACGAGCAAAATAAGCTGAGAGAATCCCAGATAAAGAAAAAGACGAAAGAAACAAGACTCCGTACAGAACAGATTGGTGGGCATACCAAAGACACTGGACGAGAAGAGCAACCCACCCAACATCTGACGTTGTGGTTAGTCAGATATAATCGGATGCTGTTTCCTCAGTAACTGTAGATGGTGAAAAGAACGTTAGGCACTCCAACAATGGGAGGGCAAATTTGCCATACATCTTCTAGTTCTTGCTTTCGCCGTCTCACTGAGAGAGCTAAGTGGCGCTGCTGTGTTCCCTGTAGCTGACCATTTGACCATGGACAACACATACATTTGTAGGTTCAGGTTTAGGATTCAGGCTAGGGTTTGCGTTAGCGCTAACTCGCCTCCCAGTCAAATTAGTTTCAAAATATTCAGCAGAATGTTTATTAAATGGTATAGACGTACACTTCATACAACGTGTCGGACTATTAAGCGTGAAAGATGGACTATATCGTGTCATGCATGCCGACATGAATATGACGTCATCTTACACACCACGTAATTGATTATGACGTCATATGACGTCATATTATGATACAGGTCCATTAACAAACATTTAGAGATGATCAATAAGTCCGAAATCTAGGGAGCATTGCGCAGTGTATACTTATTCTCGCATAGTATTATATGTGCAAAATTAAATAGCAACTTCACTAGCGCATCACCATATAAAGGCATACGAATAGATGAATTGTTAGTAGAATTCGTGAAACCATTTACATAATCAACTACATGACGTTTAGGCTGACGTCATAATCGTGACGCCATGAATGATTCGAAATAGTCCGTCTTTGTCGTCAGACACATTCAACGAATTGTATGTCTTTACCATTTAATAAACATTCTGTTGAATATTTTGAAACTAATTTGACTGAGCCACCCAGTTAAGTTAGTTTCAAAATATGCACCATGTTTCCCTGCATAATATTCTGAAAATTGATGATCAAGAAGTTCAGGGAGCGATCGATCCCACCACGAGCAAGGTGCGGGCGGAGAGTATCTAGGGTTTGGCGGAGCATAGTTAAACGAGTAAAGGTCCATTGGATGCCCAGGATATCAGACGCGTGTATTGCTTCAACAATCTAGTGAAGAAAGTTATCCAGAAAATGCGTAATCATCTTAACTTTCACTTTATATATACGGCATTGAAGGAATGATAGAAAAACAGTGAGCCAGTTTCTCCATGAATTACAACTAGTAGAATAGACTGGCGTCTTACATCTGGTTTATTCTATGTCCTACTTAATCCCTCGTGTGTCAACCGCGCCTCAAAGCGCTCAATTAAGCCTTGAATGTATCAACAGTTTTCAAACAAATTGAAATTTTTGCTCAGTGAATAATCATTTTCTGGCTAAGAGAAAACTAGGATTTTTGTAAGTTTATAACTGGAAACTCGTTTTTAAGAGGTACTTTGATCGGTTTGACGATTAAAGGATCAATGTTCAAGAAAATCTAAATTTTTGTTTAGTCAGTGTCTATTTTGAGGCTAAGAGAAGACTATCTTTGAAAAGGTATCACTGGAATGACTGGCGCGGTAACCGAGCCAGTCATTCCAGTGGTACATTTTCAAAATTAGTATTCTCTTAGCCTGAAAATAGGCAGTCCTCAAGACAACTGCGGAGGAAGTATTGGCAGGTTTTATCATTAGAAACGACAGGTTGACATAAGAGGCGATATAGACCTTCCCTGTACATTAAAGTGCCAATTAAGAACTAAAGATAGAACTCATCAAACATTTATCTGTGACCATAAACAGCACCATAGAGAAATAAGGAGGTCTTTACAACAAACATATTTATATCAGTGATGTCATAATCAAGCCAAGATTTCATTCCAGTAGTCACAATTAAATGGGAATGCCGTGGATGATCTTAGGTGCATGTTATTTGAGTATCGGATTTGCTGATATGAATCGGTCCGTAATGCATATGTTCGTCATGTTGTTAGACGCATTGACGACAATCACGAGCATAACACTTCGAACCAGCCCAGTCAATGTTATCCACATTAGATCCATGATTATGTTGTTCACACTGGCCATATTGACCAGCCTCTTACAAATCTGAAGGCTCTCATTTTGGGTTATTCTGCTATTTCAACTCTATGTTTTAATGGAGGGATCCAGTTTTAGTTATGCCCCACCCACCTCTGACTAAGCTCCTCCCAAGCTTTGCCCGTGTTGTAATCGATCGATCCCTGCACTCACTGAATCTCAATTTCCAGAAAACTAAGGCATAAGCTGTTGCATATTTTGAAACTAATTTGACTTAGTGCTGTTGCTGCCTATGTTTATTAAATAGTAAAGACATACAATTCGTACAACTTGACGGCCTATTAAACGTTTATGACGGACTTAATCACGTCATTCATGATTCGTGATTGTGGATTCCTGTATAGGGATTGCTCTCGACCATTGGTCTAACTAATAACTCAAATATATTTATTTTTGACTTTGTAGGGATCATCCTGTTTTGCTTGCGTCACAGCAGATATCACTGATGTAATCTTTCAGGTGGTAATACATTTGATGGTAGCTCTCAATGTATTACACTAATCTGAGTGGACCATGCCGGAGTGACAACGCTCATTTTCCAGCTACATTTTAGCAGGCGTTTTTAAGAATTGGACTAATGAAATCTTTTGCGGTTTCAACACCACCACTCTAAATCAAGACATCTGTTTTATCTTGCTCTAGCTCCTGGCACAGCTTAGTTCTTCGCGCATTTCAATATTTTTGTGCAGACGAGCGGCGACATTGGTAAAAGAACTGTATTCATGTAGGTTAATCGAATCTCTGGCAAAAGATACACAACCTTCATCATTTTAAAGATTTTTATTATTAGAATAAGAATATGTCAGGTTGTGTTCATTCAGATTGGGAGAAATATGTAGAAAATAAGCTTCTTGTAGGGGATTTGCACCGGTAGCTAGTTTCTTCAATCAAACTGAACAAAAACTCCAAATACAAAATAATTATTACTCCTATGGAATTCGTAATTACTTTCTCACATTACATTTGGTAATTGAAGCGATCACATATACTTCATGAAAGAACATATAGTATCCTATTTCTTTCACCTGTCTATACAACCGTGCCGTATACGCATAACTATCCTGAATACCATTATCTCCTGAATACCATTGTCTCCTGAATACTGTTATCTTCTGAATACCATTATCTCCTAAATACCATTATCGTAAATATCTAATTATAGATGCAGTCTATTATGCATAATACAGTCTTGTCTTTGGCATTCATTAGTCTGTAATGTGTAATGGTGTCTATGGGGTCGTGCATCCTTCAGAGAAGTGTGGGCAACAGTTTATACGCGAAAAGCTATTTTACTTGCCTGTGCATTCCAAATGGCAGGCGCTCTTGCCCTTGCATAGTTCATGGATCGACAGATCCCAACACGGGCGAAGTGTGGGTGGAGCCTATCTAGAGATTGGTGGGGAATAGCTAAAACTGTATTCGTCAATTATCTGACTCATCACAGCCATATCTGCCGGACACATCAATTTCTATACCAGCTTTCTGCCGCCGCCACCCACGAAGGAGTGTTTGCTAAGCTAGTCTCGTGCATGCTTAGTTAGTATTCGGTATCTATCGCCCTGTATCATGTGCATTTATGTCACGCATTCTTTTATGTATACTGTAAGCCATCCTCCCTTTCTGAGATATTATCCTTAGACTTATCTTGTTCATCAATCACCTTAAACACCTCTGCCTTCCGACACTTTCTCATGGTCCCCGTATTCAGAAAAGCGATATCGGTATAGATGACATATTCGAATAAAGACGCTACACATGTTTATGCCATTCCCTCATTTGAACATTGACAGGGCTCTCATAACCGAATCCTGGTGAAATTGAGACGTTTGTCCTTACTCATGTGATAGCCACATTGGAAATATTAGTAAAGGTGCTCTTCCAGATTCTAAAATATGGATGCATAGTTTGCCATATTCACATTCTGAAAGGTATCGAGCAGTATTTCGTTGATAGTATGAGGTCGGGTTGCGATGTTAATTAATACTCTCTTTGGTGCGTTTTTACTATAAAACAATGTTCATGTTATTTTGTGTGTGCTCAACCAGCTTTTGCACATCTTTCCAAGCCGCTAAGCATGCGATTTGAACTCATAAAGTCGGGTACATTTTACTTGCTATTTCAAACCATAAAGATTTTAATCTGATGCCAGTGCATTGCTGTCCACGTTGCCTATCATTTCAGTTGCATAAATTGTCGGCATACCTGCCGGCTGCACATGAATCATTAGTCTGCAACGACTGCTAGACTCATTTATTTGAGATTCGAAATTTATCCCGCCTAACGGGATTTGTTTGACCTGGATGATCCTCACTCACACTTGGTTGTTACAACGTTTCTCTGAAAATAATATAGATTTCTGAATTGTCTTTGGTAAGGCTGCTTCTGCACTCATTTTCCATATAGAGGGATGATCTTCTATTTTTTCGCAATGAAAATTATCCTTTTTTTCTGAAATGATTTCTGTCCGAATATAGCATATCTGGCGGGATTCTTTCCATTTCATCTTGACCTGAAACCAGAAAATATCTAAATGCATACTGCTTGCTCACTGATACATGAAAAATAACATGCAGAAGTAACATACCTAAGAAATTGTCGGAGGGGAGAGAGAGAGAGAGAGAGAGAGAGAGAGAGAGAGAGAGAGAGAGAGAGAGAGAGAAGGCGAAGATAGAGAGAGCGAGAGAGAGAGGCGAAGAGAGAGAGAGAGAGAGAGAGGTGGAGGAGGAGGAGAGATTGATGTTGGGGGAGTGGTGAGGCGGAACAAGGGATTCATATGGAGAGAGAGAGAGAGAGAGAGAGAGAGCAGAGCGGTTCGGGGGTAGGGGTGGAGAGTGGTTCGGGAGGGAGGGAGAGTGGTTCGGGAGGGAGGGAGAGTGGTTCGGGAGGGAGGGAGAGTGGCTCGGGAGGGAGGGAGAGTGAAAGAGAGGGTGGTTCAGGAGGGGGAGAGAGAGAGGGTGGTACAGGATGGAGGGGGAGAGAGGGTGGTTCGGGAGGGAGGGAGGGAGAGAGAGAGAGAGAGGTTGGTGTGGTTGGAGTGCGGGGGGAGGGGGCGGGTGAGCGCGGGGGTGGGGGGTGTTGGGGTGAGGGGGGGGGGGTGGACGGAGAAGAGAGTACAGATCCTCAAAAAGAGTTAAAAAAGTAAACCAAATGTGAGCAAATACTTTCCAAATTCAAAATGAATGATAAATTAAATTATAAATAGCGTAAAGTACCGATGAATTATTTGCACACCATAGACTTATCCATACGACTGCCTGACGTGTTTAGACCCTTGCAGTCTCATCGGGCGCATGTAGGACTTGAACCCACCACCCTTGTTACCGCTCAGTGCGTACACGGTGTGAAGGGACACCAGTCGACGCAGTGGCGATTATGCGACCAGGCTGTGACGCAGCACATCTAGCCTGACCGTATAGCACATATAGACTACACTTTTATAAAGCCATGATACCAACATATGAATCCAGTTTCTCAGTCAATCATATGACGTCAAAATCAACTACGTGACTCATAGGTTGACGTCATAATCAATTACGTCATTAATTACACGATTTAGTCCGTCATAAACGCTTAATAGTCCGTCAACTTGTACGAATTGTATGTTTTTACTATAGTTAATAAACATGCTGTTGAATATCTTGAAACTAATTTGGCTGCCACTGTTGGTATATTCAGCAGGTTAACTGTATAATTTCTGGAAATTGAGATTCAGAGAGTGCAAGATCGATTGATCCCAACTCTGGCAAAGAGTGGATGGAGCTTATCTAGAGATGGATGGAGCATAGCTAAAACTGGATATATATATATATATATATATATATATATATATATATATATATATATATATATATATATATATATATATATATATATATATATATATATATATACCTTTCCAGAGTATCCCTTATCAATCTGACGGCATAATCACCTACTAAGCGGCGTGTAGGATGACGTCGTAATCATTACGTCATAAAAGATTATATATGGCCCGGCTTTAACTCTTACTAGCCCGACACGTTGTACGAATCGTATGTCTCTACTATATAATACACATGCTGTTGAATATTTTGAAACTAATTTGACTGGACTCTGTTGCTGCCATTTATGCGGATTAAGTGGTAAATCATGCGCGCGTCTGCGCAACGCTTATGACGGATAACCCTCATAGATAGCTGGAGAAAATTACGTTCAGACCGCATTAAAAGTTTCAAGAGACTGGTTTGATAAGATCACCGCCCCAGGGTATCAGTATTTGTAATACCGTCTGTCAAAATCCCAAATCACGGTAAATTTTTAATAATACACAAACACGTCAAACACCGATTATCCAGACATACACGAGCTCTGGTAAACAATATGTGCTAAGAAAATGAAACAATTAAATAGACAATAAATCGAGATGCCAGTACAGATAACGCAACTTACTGCGCCGGTAATGAACCATTACCGGTCCAATTCGGCCCGTTATTGGCCCGGTACCTAACCAGTGCCCTGCGGTACCAGGATAGCCTTTTGGAAGGCTACTGAAATGTTCAGAAACAATGTATGCCTATCAGAAATACTATCATGCATTTCCAAATTTACGCGCATTGGTTTTCGTTCTGCGAGTTCTCGTCTTATTACATGTCCTTGTAAATCGTGCGAGACATGCGTTTTTTTAGATTGATTAAAACTTTTGTGAATCTCATTGGTCTAGTAAGTACAAGACAATGATCTAAATGTGATGTTTTTTTACAAGAAATTTATTTAGTTTCGCCCAGCTTTCGCTAATAAATGCGCATCGGTCTGATGAGGCACATTATTTAGCGGAACCTGGGCGAAACTAAATACATGTCGTTTTAAGAAAATATTACGATTGAATTCCGTTTTGTAGAATGATCACGTGAATTACACATTCTTGGATTTTCTTACTAACGATAAAACGGCTAATCCAAACGGTATCTGTTTTTCTGCAAATTATCCAGTGCAAATATTACGATTTACAAAAAATAGAGCATTACAAATCGATTTTGTGAACGTTTTAATAGATCTGTTTACGGAAAATAAACAACGCGCATGGTTTTATGGAAGGGTGGGTAGTAAAGAAAATAGAACACAGTCACTAAATCGCTATTGCTAAAACAAATAACATGCATATTTCTTCATGTACATCTGCTTTATGTCACAACTTATACACGACACTTAATGCTTTATTGGATGTCGTTACGATCCATTGTGCGCATATATGTGTGGAGAAGCAGGAGGTAAAACCGGCATTAATATTCTAACCATTGACATTCCAGTTTCTCAGATTTAAACTAATAGAAGAATCCAGTATCTCGGACAATCATATGATGTCATAGTCAACTACGTCACATTGGGGGGGGGGGGGGAGTGAGAGAGAAAAGTAATTCCCAGATGTCATGTCAATCTACATTAGCGAAGTAATATGCCAACGGGCATGCAATTAATAATGATTATGATTTTAGGTTCGGGTAATTAGTTTCAGGTTTTCTGTATTTCAGATAACTACTGGTTCTCAGTTCTCCATTCATCAATCACAGTTTACAGTAGTGGGCAGCTTATTTTTCATCTTTTTTATGAAACCACACTGTACATGTTAATTAGGCAACATGTCTGCCCGATTGACTTACACCTTTTGCATCTGAATTGCCATAGTCTACGTTTAGTTCCCTTTTGCTTGCGAACTTGCTAATCGTCGTCGTCGTCGTCATCGTCGTCGTCGGCGGCGGCGTCGTCGTCGTCGTCGTCGTCGTCGTCGTTGGCGGCGGCGGCCGTTGTCTTTGGTTTATTTACTGATGTGTGTGATGCTGCTGTTGTTGCTACCGCTAATGTCCTTTTCTCTTTCAGGTCGTCGTCGTCGTGGTCGTCGTCGTCGTCTTCTTCTTCTTCTTCTTCTTCCTCGCCGTCGTCGTCGTCGTCATCAGCGGCGGCGGCGTCTACAAATAGAATACAATTAATTTAGCTTAGATTTTATTATTTCAATCCTCCGCCAGATAGTGTTATGGCACACGCTAATTGTCATCAATACTAGGTTATCTATGTACATTAAACATTAATTTGCGCTTTTAACTTTATTCATATAATTAATTTACATATAAAGTCTATCAATAACCGGGTGTGTGCGTGCGTAGATAATTGTTCATCTCTCAGATCAAGATAATAGCTTAATCAGTCAATGTTTGAATTTGTAAAAAAAATCCAGAGCTATACGGTTTACGTGTTTGGATTGATTCTGTTCAAACTCTCTGCAACAAATCAAACGATGAGTAGGATCGCACGTACGCACTGAGGCACACACGCACGCCCATGGCGTTTGTCTTTGGTTTGGCTGCTGTTATGTGTATTGTTTACGGTGTAGCTACTGCTGGTGCCTTGGTCCTTCAGTTCTTGTCGTAATCGTCGTCATCGTCTTGTGCAATGTCCATATGCCATATGTCCATATTTAGACAAATGACCACTAAGAAAATCATCTTTGCTTGGTCTGCAAATTGGCATTACACAAGCCCGCCGCAACACGACGCCGGCGGCGCGGGTGATGGCGACGACAACGACGATTACGACAAGATCTGAAAGATCAAGACATCAGCAGTAGCTACACCGTAAACAATACACATCAGTATTCAAACCAAAGACAAAAGTCATCAACGTGCGTGCGTACGTGTGCGTGCGTGCGTGCGTGCGTGCGTGCGTGCGTGCGTGCGTGCGTGCGTGCGTGCGTGCGTACGTGCGTGCGAGCGTGCGTGGGTGCGTACGTGTCATCCTAATCATTGTTTGATTTGAACAAATTTGATCAAAATCGGTCAAAACACGTGATCTGTACAGGTTAACTCTGGGTACACAACATGACAAAATGCAGCACCAATGTGCTAACCCCCTCTATCCATTCACGCGAGTGAACAAAATCCCACGTACAATATAAAAGCAATTAATATTAATTAAACAGGATAATATTTCGACATTTCCGTTTGACTCATAAAAATAATGTCAACCCTTTGAATGGCGGTGTCCCAACAGCTCGACCATACATACAGGTTTTTTATTATTTCGAAACTGTGTTTCCCTTTATTTGTAGTAATTGCGTATCCCTTGCTTTTACAAATCACCAATACTCTAAACGAATTCAGATGACATCAACGCCGCGTGTGTCTTTTTAATGCTGTGTTCTCATTAGAGACCAAGGCCGTGTTCTCACTAGAGACTAAGGTCGTGTTATCACTAGAGACGAAGGCCGTATTCTCACTAGAGACTTAATCAGGAATGACGCCATACTTCAGTATGGCGCTATGAAGCATGGCGTTACTTTGGATTAAGTCTAATACCGTTAGTTTGCCTATACACCGGAATCTTTCATCTGGCTGGTGAAATAACATACACGCGTCTTTGTAGCTAGGTTGATACTTTTATTAATATATAACTTACGCTGGGATACGGTCTCTGGTTTGTTTGCACAGTTGGCCACAATTGACAGTTTGATCTTCACGTCGTGAAGTGGGACCACCTATCCAAATCTACACGTGACCATGGCCAACGCCAAACTCCAACCAATTGCCGTCCCATGTTCTATTACAAACATGTGAAGTCAATCCATGGTCACAAGCCTTGGTGACAAACAGTCTCATGTCATCCGTTAAACCCATTCAATATATACAGTACGTATTGTTAGATTAAGTACAACATTGAAGCGTGGGCACAATATACTCAACAATCCTCTTTCGTATAAGCCTAGGGTGTATATAATACGTAGTGTTGTGTGTAAGTCAATGGAAGTGTGTGTCACTGCCGATGTATGTGAGTTCACTTGTGCGTTTATCTGTTGGCGTGGCTTGTTAATTTATTCATGCATGTGATGTGACTGTCCTGTGGGCGCGTACCTGGGCCCTCTGTGAGCTCCTCTATTGGCGTGTGTGCGTATCCATTTCTGTCCTGGAGTGTGCTGTATATATTCCGTGTCCTGGTGCGCGTGTGGTATATGTCTGTTTATGAACCTTACGGTCAGTTGTGTGTTCCTGTGTGCATCTTTGTGCGTCTGCTTAAACTCTCCCGTCCTCTGTGCCATACTATCCCCTGCTACCCCTAGGTATCCCGTGAAAAGATAAAACAAAGAAACAACGTTATAATTCTTTAGCATCCGGTAATTTTCAATGAATTCAACACAAATACAATCTGTCACCACATTTAACCTAGAAACAGTGGAAACAATCTTTGTAACAATATTTATGCATTATAACTTTAAAAGAGAACGCCAGACCCTTGTACCCCTTATACTACTTGATATAACACAAGTCTACATTGTTACGTTTTCAAAAGTATAATTACAGCCTCTATTTTAGAATTAGAGGTATGAATATTCTGTATCTTTATCTTAGAATGTGCTACCTTATCAAGCTTTCTCTTCCTGAGTGGAACGTATGTCGTCATAGTTTGAATTAGCTGGCAGAAATCATAGAGACATAGCACTTTTTCACAATTTATTAGTCCTTAAATATCCCAAAAACTTCTTATACAGAAATTTTGATCTGTGCTCAACCACACAAGGGTGTGTTTTATTCAAAACTCAGCTTGTGTTCTCTTTTAAGTAGCATGCACTATTATGATATTCTACGATACTAGCTAATACTATCTCCGCTCTCCGTCCAAATTCATCACTCGTGCACGCATTCATTATTACTAATTCATCCTTTGGCTTCATTCATCCTTTATTATTTATTGATCATCTGTTACCCATTCATCTATTATTACTCATTCATACATTATTACTCATTCATACTTTAGTATTTATTCATAGTTTATTACTAGTTCATACCGTATTATCCATTCATACTTTGTTATTCGTTCATCCTTTATTGCTCATTCATTTGTTATTACTCATTTATATTTTTATTATTCATTCATAGTTTATTACTCTTTCATTTGTTATTACTTATTCATACTTTTTAGTATTCTATCGTAGTTTATTACTCATTCATACTTTATTATTCATTCAAACTTTGTTATTCGCTCATACTTTATTACTCATTCATTTCCTATAACTCATTCATTTCTTTGTATTCATTCGTGGTTTATTACTCATTCATACTTTATTATCCATTCATACTTCGGTATTCGTTCATCATTTATTACTCATTCATGTGTTATTACTCATTCATACTTTTAATATTCATTCATAGTTTATTATTTATTCATATTTTATTACTCATTCCTTCGTTATTATGCATTCATACTTTAGTCTGCATTCATACGGTATTACCCATTCATCCTTTATTTTGTTTTTCATCGTCCATTACTCATTTACCGTTTAGTATCAATTCATTACTTGTAATTCGTTCATCCATTAATATTCAATCACCTTTTATTACTCATCCATCGTCCAATTTTTAAACGGTTCTATGAGAGAATGAATCAGTCAGATTATCGTGTCAGCAGGCAAGAACCTGAGATATGGTTTCAAGCTGGTAACAACAACAGACAAATATATTAGAAGATATCGTTTACAATTTTCTAAGAACATCTTTCCTGAATACTATTTCCCAAAAGATTTTACCTGATACGAACGAAAGTTGGAATCAGCAGAGTTAGTATTGTGTGCATCCAATACTGCCATCCTAGATTCTAGACTATTAGGCAAGTAATTTTTGCTTGCATACCAAATCCATGCATATTTCCTGCACGAAACAAGATACAGACACAGTTAAATCAGACACGTAACAATTTCACATTTAGACCATATACTGGACTCATTAATAGTCACTTTGGTACAATATACTCACCTTTATCATGGCTTATTCATTACATTATATGCATACTCTCCTCGCCTCGTGTTGCAATCGTCTCTTGCTTGCTTGTTTTAGCCAAATTGTTATCAAATCTTTATCTAATGAAAATTATATTATCAGCTGATTATATTGACAACAATTTGACGGAAAGTTTTCCGTTTTCAGCAAACTTGTTATACATATATATGTCACTTACACCATAGGAAATATACAACTAGTATCGAGGTATAGGCACTTACTATGTGCTCACTGTGGAAGCCAGAAGATGAATGAATAGCATTAGCGTTACGAGAATGGTTTTATGCGAACAATTGTGACCCGGTGAAGACAATAGAAGCTAAAATAATGGCGCCTGCAAATAGCTAGCTAAAATGGTTCCTATACGCCTAGTTGGTTACAGTGTCCATAAAGTAACAAATAGTCCTAAATTTAGCAGGATATGTATCTTTTATGAATAGATGAGAACTTTAATTATGATACACTATGCGATGCATATCACCTGTTATTACTGGATACCATGATTTTCATTAGCAGTGACATGTAATTAAATTCTTCTACAATATCATATATAAATATATATGATTATATATATACATATATATATATATATATATTTATCACTTAGCAATAGTATTGACCAAGGAGAGATGATCTGCTTTGGGCATGGGGAGATTTCCTTCAAGATGAACCTAATTCATTGATTGTAATCTCTTCTTCAGAAGATCTCCTATGGCCGTGTTTGTCTGGGGTTGGCCCATTGTTCTGGTGAAGCTGTTCTTCATTTATTTACAGTAATAACTCCATATCAGTCTGTGTAACCTGTCCATTAGTTATTTTCTCTTGTGCGTTGCTTGCCAGATCATCCAGGTAGTTCAGCTTTTTGCTATGCGTATTTAGTGCATTTGCAAAAGTCACCTGAGAACATATATTACATTCACATTTGTTTTTGTTATTTTGACCCTTTGACAGTCTATCATTGGATTTATTCTGTGATGACTTCTAGCACTTGTTGCAATGTCAATCTTCATTTCTTGATCATTTGACCTCTGTTTGTGTCCACATTGACAATTGGACAAATTGTAGCACTCATTACAATCACAGTATTTATTTGTTTTCATCTGATCATTTGCCCTTTCAACATATTTATGTCTATACTGTGATGAACCATTTTAGTCACTGAATTAAGCATATTTATAAGTTTGCTGTTGATTATATGATCTGTTATAATTAGTGTCTCGATAAGAGGAGGTGTATTGATTTGTGCCCCTCCTTTGTGGCTGTAGATATCTATTGTTGTGTTCAGCCATTTCCCTTAACCTTCTATCCAGATGCACATAATATTTATGTAGTGATCCTTCACCTATGTTCCAAATGGGGAGCCATTATGCGTGATCGAGTTGTGTGATTCCATTTATTATTGAGGTAGCTACTATTTTGTTAATAGTCTCCATTTTGTCTTGTGGTGTTGGTATAGATACATTGTATGTATTATTCTTGTATTCTTGATGTACCATTGTGATTGTGGGTGCATTATAATATTTGGCTGTTGTCGAATTTTTGGAGGTGGACGCTTACGTCACTTACACTGTGTTCTGTTTGTGTGGTATGCTCGTAATAGGGCTTTTGAAATGTTATCTTGTGGATCCCATGAATTTGCAAAGTTACCTTGCCATTTGATCTTAAAGTGTCTGGTGTCTTCAATGAGTTTTGTAGCCAAATTTGTTCAGCTACATACACAAGTGTTGTCTTTCTTCTCTACCTGTTGTTTCTGGGATTTGAGTTGCAGTCATTTGATTCATTAGTTGACTTCTGTAAATGTTTGTTAGTGTTTTCATTTGGTTAATTGTTGACTTATTTCTACCATTATTTATCTTTGTATCTAATGGTCCACCACTGGCATTCAGTGTGGTTTGCTCTGTGCTGGCATCTACTCTGTTTGGTATTTGGTTGATCTGTGTTTGTTGGTCAGTATGGGTGTCTACCGTGTCTTGCATCTATTGGTGTGTAGTAAGTGTTTGTTAATGTTTGTTTCTCTGAGGCATGGCTAACTCATTATCAATTTGCTCAGGGTTAATGTAGCCTGTTTCTATTAGCTCAAGAGGTGTGTTTGTGGGCCTATCCGGGGGTCTATAAATGGTTTCAATCTGCTTGTGTGGACTCGTGCTTGCACTTGTTTTTTGTCACTGCTTCGCCTAAGCTTGTATGTATAGTATGTGCCTAAAGGTACCATATAATATGGTCCTACCCATTTGCAATGCAATTTTGGGGAGAGTCCCACTGGTGTTTTTGTGCAGTAGAGCCATACCTGTTGTTCCAAATCAAATATGGGTTCTTTAGTGTTTTTGTTATGGTGTTGTTTGTATCTGGTTTGTGCAGCGCTAATGTTTTCTGTTGGTATTTCTTTGGCAATTTTCAATTTATTTGGTAGATCTATCATATATTATGTGATGTTGTTAGATGTGTACGTGTGGTATTCAGGTATTAAGGCTATATATATATGGGCTTATGTGATTCACGCCCAGATAGTAGGTTGTATGGTGCACACATTGCCGATTTCGTTGCTGGTGATGATTGGTATGCAGCCATGATGCTTGGTACCAACTCTGGCCAATCTGTTTGTGTCACATTGGAATAGTGACTGAGGAACTGCTCGATCACCGAGTTCATACATTCTACAGTTGCATTTGGTCTGCGGATGATATGAACTAGTTTGAACCGTAGGAATCTGAAATACATTGCACATTTCTTTAATAATTTTGACAGATAATTTGCTCATATATCAGACAACAGGGTGTGTGGAGCACCATTCCTACATATTATTTCATTATATTATTCTATTGGGTCTTTAATGGCCTCACAAAATTTTGTGAATGAATACCCTATCAATAACACATGTGTGAAGCCAACTGTGGTTGTTAGTAGCAAGTCCAAAATATCGATATGAAGTCTCTTAAATGACCCTTCGACTGGAAGTGTTCATAATGGAGCTTTTGCAAAATGATAATTACGTTTAGCTTGTTGGCATGATATACATGATTTAATGCATTACTCTATGTCCTTATACATGCTCAACCAAAGGTATTTTTGACTAATATGTTCAAGTGTTCTTTGAATCCCTTGGTGACAGCTTTGCAATGAGTCATGATAGGACTTGAGAATATCATCCTGTAAAACTTTTGGTGCTACTAATTGCCTAATTACTCTATCAGCTCGTTTACCTTTACCTCTTTGATAGTCCATATGATACAATATACCATCCACTATGGCGAGCACCTCACATTCTTTCCTAACTCTCTGCCTAACTAACTGGCAGTTCCCTATTAATTAAATAGTTAATGTAAGATTTATGCTTATTACCATTCTTCTCATGCTCTTTAATTGTTCTGTTCTCAATTGCAAGAATTTCTTCAGTTATCTATGGTGGGTCTGCCATGCAATACTGTTTATTAGCTATGATCATATTAGTTAATGTGTCAAATGTGTTCATTTGTTTTGTTTGGTGTGTACTATCTGTGTATGTTGTTTCATCACCATCATACCTGTTAATTGTATGGATGTAATCATTAATTTATGTTCTCTAAATGCCTAGACTCTGTCTGCAATTGATTAGTAGTGTAATTTTCTGGATTATTTTTATCTGTATATTGTATTCTACTAAGGGCGTCAACACCTTTCTTATATACAAGTGTAAAGTTGTATTCCTGCAATTCCAGTGCCCAGCATTGTAATATGGGGGTATGCCCAACAACTGATTTGAGATGCTCTAATGCTTTATGATTAGTGTAAACTGTGAAATGTCTGAGTGATAGGTATATATGATACTGTTTAATTGATGTTATTAGGGTGAAACATTCACATTCTGTAAATGGCTATTTCTTTTCTGTTGCAGTTAATGATCTACCACCATATGCAATAACTCCCTCATGGCGTTTACCACGCCTTTGGCCTAACACAAAGCCAATTGCATGATCTGAAGCATCAGTATGAACAATGAATTCCTTATCGAAATC
The DNA here is from genome assembly GCA_034401795.1 of Chaetoderma sp. LZ-2023a. Classification (NCBI taxonomy): domain Eukaryota; kingdom Metazoa; phylum Mollusca; class Caudofoveata; order Chaetodermatida; family Chaetodermatidae; genus Chaetoderma; species Chaetoderma sp. LZ-2023a. The sequence goes on along the minus strand of CM067373.1, from coordinate 127,008,803 downwards.
AGGAAATAACAATATTGGCTCAGATGTGAGAATTTTCCTCAAGTGGTTAAAACCATTCACACATTCTGTCATCCATTCAAATTTGGTATCTTTTCTAAGCAGTCGATTTAGATGAGCTTCTATCTTTGAAAATCATTAACAAATTTTCTATAATAATTACAGAGACCAAGGTAGGATCTAACACCTTTGGAATCTTTTGGTGTGGGAAAATTAGTGAATATTTCAAACTTATTTTTATTTACTTTGATACCATCTTTTGACAGTACATGTCCTAGGTATTCAACTGATTTAGTGGTAACATTGTATTTTAATGCTTTCAACTTTAGTCCTGCTGCTCTCACTCTATTGAATACTCATTCTAAATCATGCATGTGTGATTCAAAATCCTTCCTAAATATCAGGATATCATCCACATATACGACTGCATTTTTCCAATTAAGTTCTTTAAGGACCTCTGTCATGACCATAGAGAAGGCCATAGGTGCAGACATTAAACACTGGCATTTTTCTGAACTGATAGATGACACTGTGTGTCATGAATGCAGTCTTGTGCTGGTGGTTCTTATGGGGATTCAGTCTCGACCATCGCAGCTTACACACCTACTGGGATCTTTCTTCGAGTGGAGACAGATTGAATGGATGACACACTGCTGTGTTCAATTAATGATGACTAGTTTACTGCCCAATCTTAATCCTATAGTTTAGACATATAATTCCAAATTATAATCACGTGTCGCTTACCTATTTTAAACCTATTCTACTTAACTACAATCGATTCCTAAGACAAAAGTATTCTAATGAACCATAACAAAGTTAATCTTATGCTCTTCTCTCTCTAACTGACCAGTCAGCTACCTACATAGCCAAAAATCTCACTATCCTCTAGCTGTCACTAGTGGTTAGAGACCACTGTCCAAGTCCGTCCAAGTCCGTAGTTCTCACTCTCACTTCTAACTGTCTGTCATCAAAATTCACCCACTCTTATATCAAATATGATTCTGTCGCTATGTCAATAAACTTGGTGTGTATTAAATGACTGCATTTATTAGCGTAAATGTGGCCTAGGAGTATAATTAACTAATTTAACTAATACTAATTAACGTCTATAATACAATCGTATAAGAGCATATATTAACATGTGGACATTGAATTACAGGAGTTACACTCTGCACATGTTCATTCCAACGTATAACTGATTGTTTCATATTAATAATCTATGCATATATGTGTCCATTTATTGCTATAAGGTTCATGCCATATTTCATCGAGTCTGTCACATATTATGGGGCATGTCGATCATTGAACCATGTCCTATAGTCGTGTAGTCATGTGTGCATGTCTGAGCTATTATTCATGTGTCCATATGTGATGTGTTGCTATATCCCTCCATCCATATTGGTGCATCCCTTTTTCCATCGATGTGGCTAAGTCCATGTACCATATAAGTCTCTAGTGAGAACACAGTCTAAGAGACAATCGTCAAAACCTACACATGTGGTATATGGTCTTGCCCTATATCGGCGTGGATGTCAGTTGAATCAGTTTACAGTATGTGTAATATGTAAACAGCATTGGATAGGTAACTACTACACATAAAAGTAATACAGAATATTGTGCTCTTTGAAAATTACGGCATGATTGAAGCAAAACATCTGAAAAAACTAGGGCCTTTCCCACTTTTAGCAAGCTATCTACTTGTACATAGAACCCAGCGAAGGACCAAACATAGTAAAATGATGCTCTCATGCCGTAAAGCTGAACATCATTGAGAAAACGAAAAATAAATCCCAATTTCTAACTCCAATTTACGACACGTGGCAATTTCTGTTACATGTATCTAATTTTATTTAACTGGTAAAAAAACCTAATTAGATGATTGTACAATGGGTCACTATGTCTGATTTCCTATTTACATTGCATGAAGTTGCGAAAATCAAACATGTTTCGAATTTTATGATTTGCCAGAAGACAAGAAAAATCACGAATAGAGAGGTATCTACATTATCATCATTATCGAGGGTAACATCTCGCACATGAACACTCGACAAAATTGTGTAGTGTAAATCGGTCATTACATATATATTGGTAGACATCTTGTTTTCACATGACCTAATGATCAAACTGAGTTTGCTGCCCGACTGGTAAGAACGAAACACCCTACGCACCGATGTAGAATAGGTGACAACAACAACGACGACCCTAGGTACCAATGTTGTATCAGCGACAGTAGTAACAAAAACAACAACAACGGTGTGACACTGACCAACCGACCAGCTGACTTACCGAGAGACAGACAGACAGACAGGGGGTAGGCAGGCAGGCAGGCAGGCAGGCAGGCATGCAGGCATGCAGGCAGGCAGGCAGGCAGGCAGACAGACAGACAGACAGACAGGCAGGCAGGCTGACTCTGGCTGATCACAGTAGTTCAACGTGGGCCATAATGAGCTAAAATCTGCATTAGATTTGGATAGTAGATTGATATTACATCCAGTACTTTGGTCTTCTATATATGCTTCATATAATTTCTATATTCTTTCGTCATAATTGATGATTTGCCGTACTCTTTCTCGTGATATATAAAGCAAGCAGAATAATGTTAAAGAGCATACACATGCACGGACACACACACACCCACACACACACACACACACACACACACACACACACACACACACACACACACACACACACACACACACACACACACCCACTCACACACACACACACACACCCACGCATACCCACGCACGCACACGCACGCACACGCACGCACGCGCACGCACGCACGCACGCACGCACGCACACACACACACACACACACACACACACACACACACACACACACACACACACACACACACACACACACACACACACACACACACACACACACACACACACACACACACACACACACACACACACACACACACACACACACACACACACACACACACACACACACACACACACACACACACACACACACACACACACACACACACACACACACACACACACACACACACACACACACACACACACACACACACACACACACACACACACACACACACACACACACACACACACATTCTCTCTCTCTCTCTCTCTCTCTCGCCCTGAAATTTGGATACTAATTTGATTTGGAAATGTTACTGTTATGCCCAACCAGTGTGTATTACGTTGTACATTTTACAAAAAAATATGTGCCTCCAATTCAGACACTTTCGTGACGGACTCTTCCAATTTCGTGCCCGTTTGATTGTGACATCAGCTAAGAAATTACGTATTTGATTATAACTTCATATATCTAATCCATAGATCATATCATTCCATTGCCGATGCCACTATGCACGCCTGTGCGGAAGGCGTTGCTATCTTTCTGTACTCTGGGACGACACCTACTGATTCCGGAGAGCCCTACACAAACTCACTAAACATGCTACGATTTAAAAGAGGCAGGACTGGGTATGTTAAGAGTCAGGAAGAACCTACCTGAGCTAAGGACACTTAGTGAGGATAATAAACATTGCCCAAAATACAGCAGTGGCAGGACACAGTACAATATATACGTATTTCTATTTAGCCTTCACAATTAACAATATTATATTAATTTATACAGGATGAAATCATCATCTGTTATGAATTACTTCTTTTCAATATATTGAGGTACACAATTTAAGCATCTAATAGTATACAATTTTAACCAACTTATTTTTTACACATTCTGTTGTGAATGTGTGTTTTTTAGCCTAAAAATAGATTTTAGACATGGCATTGTATGCCAACCGTGGCCGGGTCACATGCCTGTAATCTGTGATAACATTTAGAGTACTCTCCCTCCTCCCCCAACATCCACCCCACCGCACTCATAGCCCGGTCCTCCCGGAAGCGTCATGTGGGTGGAGGCCCGACATTCAGCTCCATAGTATGCATCCGTGCATATTACCTCCCAGCCTTATGGCTAGGAGTAGGAGGATGAGGAGGAGGTTAATGTGAATGGCATAATCTATTTGCACAAAGTAGACGGGCATCTATATGCTACTGGCCTACATGTCAGGCGCATCTATGTATGGGTAAATTAAAATGTATGAATAATTTCAGTGTCTGTATTAGTACACTAATATGAAACATGTTTGCACTTTTCAGGAACATAATTATGCGGACTTTACGAACATGAAAACAGTTGCAGATTCTGCTCAATATCAACTGAGTTATTTAAGATTGAAGATTCTTCAATTGATTTGTGACATAGTCATGTCCACTCCAGCAACTATTCTTGCTGCGTAGATGATGGTCACTTTGCTAACTTCCTTCCCCATTCCTCACACGCTGATTTGCTTCCTCATCTTGATAGTCACACCCCTTTTTAGAAAACTCAATGACTATAGAAGGAGATGCTTAGCAATCTCCATGTGCGCTTTTAAAACTGGCTTTCGATTGTGAGGTTCATGCAAACCCTTAGCATTTCTGATTCAAAAGGTTATTAATTCCTTCTTTCGATAATGCATAGATCTCCGCCTGTCCACCGCATGGACCTTTTGTTAGTCACCAGTCTCATCAGAAATTTAAGAATCAAACAATCAGCACTTTGAGCTGATCTTTCGAGAAGAGCATGAAGTCTTCCCCGGTTCCAGTTATTTGGGAACATTTAGAAGATGGCCATGCCAGGTTATGTACCTGATAAATTGCTATACTGTTTATAATTTGAAACAGTATTGGGTCTAATTGACTAATCAGACTCTTTTCGTTATTGAAAGAAATAAATGTTAGTCGAGTTCGTCAATGGACTTGCCATTCTTAGTGGAAGCTGTATCCTCCAGCAACGTTTCGGTAGAAGAATTTTCACAAATGGATTTTATATTCTGCTACATCCATGTAACTCATGCGGTGCCGAGAACACAGATGATTGTGTTCAGAACATTTCATCTCCCGCTGCTTTGTGTTTCTGTGTCGCAACCTTAAACCACTTCATGTAACTTCATAGTTTCATGTCCTCTCTATTGCCATAGAAAGTATAACTTTCCACACGAGCTGTTCCATCTTCTGCGTACAACATCAATAGACATTCACCAACGTTATTGCTGTAATTACAGTTTCATCATCGATTGGATTCACTTTGCTTCCAGATGGTTTAAAATAGTGAACTCTTGACATGGAGGCTGTTTCTGAATTCGCCCTTGGACCACTATCGACACCTTGTGAATTGCGTCCACTTCTGTCTATGAAGAAATCGTACTTCCGTAAAATGAGAAATCTTCCTGGGTACTTGTCCTGCATCAGCATCCAGCTACACTGAGGATTTCCATATCCGCAACCATATTCCAGACACCCTGAGTTCTTCTTCAGCTTCTGTTGTTAGATACATTATAAATATGCGAAATGCCTTCACCAGATCTATCACCAAAAACTGTTTTCGCAAATCGATTCCGGGATTTCCCAGCGAAGTGTTCCTGAAGACTTATTTTCACTTTGAAAGCCTGTCATTTCCACAAGAACGTTTCCAGCATTCCAAATCCTCCCCTTGCTGTTGTTCTTCGAACTTCTGTTTTGTGGACTTTTGTAGTTCGATTAAGGTCAACCTGATGTCCAGCCTTATCATCCCCCACCCACCCCACCCCGGCCACCTGCACACCCCATCCACGAGAACATTACTATTGTAATAGTCAATCTTCTCCAATGGAACCTGATTGGAAAGGATACTAATCCCAAAGTTAAAAATAAATTCTATGTTGACACGTATATAGTTAAACCTGTAATGACCGGAGTCATATTTGCTCCAGTGCCTATAAAATTCTCACAAAAACAACAACAACAACAACAACAACAACAACAGCAGAAACAACAACAACAACAACAACAACAGCAGCAGCAGCAACAGCAGCAGCAACAACAACAACAACAAGGGTATGTTTTTAACGTTTCCTTGAATGCATTTTGTGAGCCACTGATCTTAATGTTCAGTGGCTGTCTGTTCCAGCCCTTTGGAGCAGCAACACTAAACGTGCTGTCGCCACAGGAGCGTACATCCGATTGTATGATACGAAGTAATTGTTGGTCTGTGTACAGTGCTGGTACATGAGATCGTTCAGGTATTCTGTAGCCTCGTCGTTAGACATTTCCATGGTAGAAGGAGAATTGTGAACTCTGTTCTTTGATGTACTGATAGTCAGTGGAGGCACTTCCAGACAGGTCTCGTTTCCTGATCTTCATTAACACTCGAGCGGCAGCATTTTGAACTTGCTGCAGTTTGTCCCTTGGCTTCGCTGTTTTGCCATATAGAGGACAATTACATAATCGTGAAGTGACTAGGCATGGATGCAAGTGTCCGTGGTTTTGTGTGTTAAAACATTTCGGATAGATGTAATGCTTCGTAGATGAAGATATGCTGATTTACATACATATTGTAATTGTGCGTCCATGTCCACAGCCTGGTCCATGATTACACCCATATTTCTGGCTGATGGAGTTGCCGTAATCAAACAGTCTACTAGTCGGACTTCAGTGGTGTTAACTTTACTGCGTTGGTGTATTGTGGCTATCACGAGAAACTCGGGTTTGCCTAGCTTGAGTTTTAAGTTATTTCGAGCCATCCATTGACTAATGTAGTTAGGTTTGAATGCTAGGGAACTTCTATAGCCATAATGAAATAACCAGACTAATTTACAAATCAAATTCCCAGCATATTCGTCGGATTTCTGTAGGCTGCATTAGCCTGGTTTTGTGTAGGCTGTGCTTATAAGCGAATCCGTCAGTCATACATGTACACCGACTCATGACTCAGCTGCCTTATTCACAAGCACGCGCACATGACATTTGTTCCACTCACCGAATTCGACTTTGATCAATTACCCCATATTTATCACCATTATAACCAGCGAAGCATTACGTATGATTGAAATCGATGGCAGAGCTACAGTGTCCTACACGGAGAGGGGAAGACGCAGTTACACATTGCTAATGGTAGATCACGGTGATTCTCACAGCAGCAGCAGCAACAGTATCAGCAACCACAGCAGTAGCAAAAGCAGCACAATACAGCATCAGCAGAAGCAGCAGGAACAGCAGTAGCAGTAGGGCCGCCAGCTCTACCACCCGCATCGGACCTTCTATATAGTATGGTCAACAGGATTGAAGGTATATGGAGAAAGATGACACCTCCACGCCGGTCTCCTCCATAAGTACCAACTTTGTTGGGAAACTAAGTCATCAAGGATTGCGGGCTGACATCCGCATACAGAGTCAACTCTGACAACTCTGACTATGGAAAATTTCCACAAGGCCAAACACCCCCACCATCCCCACCCCACCCCTGGTGTCAACACTGGACATGCCGCTAGAGATGGCATATGCCGACGATGTGGACTTTATAGACGTGGAAAGGAAACCCATTGACGACTGTCTCCCAATAGCTGCAAGCAAATTAAAAATTGAGAATCTCTTTATCAATGAATCCAAGCCAGAGTCCACCAACATATACCTATCTATAAAGCATGAAACTAAAGAAAATGACGATCCACTTCGTGGCGGCGAACCATGGAAGAAAGTTAAATCCTGGGCTCACCGCGTTGCAGTACTGCTGCCATTTCTTCATGGAGAACATAGCTTTCCAGTCCTTCTGGAAGCTATGGATTCGTAGATCAAAGATGCCCTTGGTAAAAAGACCACGTTTATACAATGCAACATGTGTATCCTTGATGATGTATAACTGTAACAGCTGGGCAGTTTCAAAGGCAGCTCTAGACAAACTCGAAGCCTGCCACCGCAAACATCTACGCACACTCACTGGATGCCGATGGCTAGACAGCATAATTTCCAACGATGCACTATACAAGATGTGTAATACGTCGCCGCTGCCTGTAAAAGTCGCCCAGCAAAGATGGTCCATGTTTGGCCACGTGTTACGGATGCCAGAAGACACACCAGCACAGAGACCTTTGGAATTCCCCCTACTCCGAGCCAGCAGATAGAGAACCAGGAGAGGACCTCATTGCATAAATCTGCTAAGCATGCTACGAGGTGACCTCAAGAAAGCGGGATTAGGTATACTCAAGCCAAGAATGAACCTGAGGAAGCTAAGAATTTTGGCCGAGGACAAGACACAGTGGGGGAAAACGAAGATGGACTGATTGCAGCAGTAGGATGTGTCTACTATTACAGCCGCAGAATACAGTAATCACACATACATGATTGAATACAGAAAAAGAAGTTCGTAGATAAGACCAAAGTTAAGAACAATCGGCGATTGTGAAAGCTCAGCTCGTATACGTCTGTCTTTCTACCAGTACATCCCTTATGACAGAAGGGAAGCCCCCTTGCAAATTAATAAACATTCCGTTTAACATTCTGAAACTAATTTAACTGGGGGATGCTGCTGACATAGGCAACGACAACCCACCCAGTCAAATTATTTTCAATTTTAACTGGGGGATGCTGCTGACATTGGCAACGACAACCCACCCAGTCAAATTATTTTCAAATTTAACTGGGGGATGCTGCTGACTTAGGCAACGACAACACACTCAGTCAAACTATTTTCAAAATAATTAATAGTTTACCTGCACAATCACACTGCAATTGCTAATGTGGAAATTCTGAATTCACCAAAAGTCGGGCAGCACTTACCTAAAAATATGCGGTGAACGACTAGAAATAGATTCATCTATTTGTACATCAGTTTGAACCAGATCGGGCGTCGATGAACGTGCTTGAAGAAGCAGGACCTATTCTCACATACGTGTTTGTCTAGAGTCGTCTGGAGCCTTGCTATATGGCAACTATCCGACATTTCTTTGAGCGCCACAGCCATGCGCCTCCTTCTCTTGTGTTCAACAACCACACATGGTCCAATGGTTCTTTCGACTTTCACAACGTCTCTTTGTGATGCTCTACGCCTGATCCAGTGCTATCCAATACGCTCGACACTCACATGCATGAAACATACGATTCTCCACTACACAGTTTATTTTGATTAGAAGCCGTGGTCTAGGTCTAACAGGTTATGCTCAACGTAATTTAAAACTATTAAACATGTCGCCAGAAATTAATGACGATTTCTTAGATTTTCATCTTTGCATCATAAAAGCCGAGGTTGTAGCTGCTTCAACACTGCTAATGCAGGATACTGGGCCAGGTGTGGCCGGGCCGATGCCGTTCTTTCAGTCAGATATTTTCAGTCAGTCGAAAGTGCGCAAGCAAGGCGGCGCAAGGAGCAATTCCCATTCTCGTTATCGGATATAATGTCATTCTTACTCTAATCATCGCTTGGAAGGTGAGAGGATTTGTTCCAGCGGTGCATAGCTGTCTCTCAGGTGCTAGTGTAACGGAGCTGTGAAAGAGAGGGGGTGGGCTGGGCTCTGGGGAGAGACAGCAGAAATTCTCCTAGCAGTCGATTCGTCACTAGCGGTCTCAGCGGCGCCGGAAGCATGGGGTCAGTGGGGGCAGCTGCCCCCGTTGCCCTTTAAGAAAGGGGCAGCGGGGCAGCTGTGCCCTTTACCCGTTTCTCTGCGAAAAATTAGTAAACTTTACTTTAGAATGTTAAACACGATCTTTAGAATATTCAGAGCAGACTGAGCAGTTGTATTAAAGTTCGGTTGTTTCGACATTAACACAAGTCCATAAAGTAATATTGGAGTGCTTCTATCCCGAATCAAATCATCAATGCAAACGCTATTTATGTAGTGACATGTCGACCTTTTTATATCTTGCAATGATGGGCGGCTGGGTGCAGCGATGTGGACACATTAAGGAGTATTAGAATTAACAGCAACTCCCAAACTCAAATTTTTAATTGACGTGTGGAGTAGATGCAAAGGTAGAAATAATTTGTTTACACATGTCAGAAATGCAATGTCGGTGGGTGTAATTGAGAAATGGGCGTCGAAAGAAGGTAAAATTTAGATGCGCTTAGAAGCCATCTCCTATATCCCCTACATCTCTAAGTAATTAATATTACTCCCTTGGATTTTTTAATACTGTGCTATTTATTTGAGTATGAGCAACCGCCACCTACCCCACCCATCACCGCCCCCTATGAACTCATAAGGTCGTGATACACATGTCTAGCCATGTCAAGCCCTGTGAGTTCTAACCATAAACGACGATGCCACGATCCACACGTAAGCAAAATCAGACATTTGAAGGCTTCCTTTGAATAGCCCAGGCCAAATGTACCTCTGACAACCACATGCCAATATGGCTAAGTAAGAGGTTGCGAAATCATAATTTAAATTACTTATTCCATACACACTAGCTGTTGAATAGTGTGCTACTAATTTGACGTCATTGTGTTGCTACCTCATCTGTATATTCATCCAGCATATGCCCATCGTATTCTTTAAGCGAGTCCTTAAGAACAACAGGGCCAGAAGGATCCATAGGGGCAGATCCACGGATGGTCCCAGAAAGCTGCTTGATCGATTTTGTTGGTGGTCATCTTGGATTTTGTACTAAGATTACATTTAAATACATGTGAAACTGCATGACATGAAACTCAAGAAACATCATGATGTTCATCTAAGGCAAGAGCTGAACAAACCTTGTTCACATGTTCAACATGCTTGGTAGATTTGTCTTGGATGAGTAGATAACCTAGATTTAAAAAAAGACACGTGTCCTCTGAATCCCGCTGATTGCAAATATTATTAGGAACTAAGATCTAATTATATATTGTCGCAGTAAACTGTGCCGGTCCACTGTGCAGATGTAGCTCACAGGGTTGTGTTAGGCCATTCCCGTGTGTGATGTCGGGTCGCCGCGCCACATGTGCACGACGAACGAGATGGCTGGTTAGCTCCCGGTCGCGGGGTTTCGGATCCCATGCGATGCTGACCTGCGGTTAACAAAGACCGGCTCCTAAGGCCAGTGGAACTCAATTGTTCCGGTGGGGCCGTGCGACCATTTCCGCTAACATTAAATTGAACGGTGTCAGCCCACGAATTGGTGTTACTGGTATGCCTGTCCATAGCAATTTTTAAGTTATAGACGTACAAGGATTGTGATAAGTCTAAGAATAAAAGGAAGTTTGCTAGATAACAATGAACATACAAATAATACGTGACATAGAGACAGCTGATGAACCTCTAAACGTGGAGACACCGGAGGTGCCGCACAGACCATTGAGTCCACAGAGGTACCCCCGCAAAGGAGGCTCCCGCATACGAGATCACTATTTAACTTTATATAAGTTACAATAACTCTAGGCTGAAAAGGATAAGGAGAGAAAACACATAGCGTGGCGAGAGGCATTGTGCCTCACGCGGGCATTACTTCTAAATGCTATAAAAATTGTGGTGAGAGGTAGTGGCCTCGCGTGGCCCACCGTCACTGGATATCTTGAGAGAGGTAAGTGCCTCACGCGGGCCTCCAGTACAGGAAAATGCCTCCACTGCCGAAGCGGATGAAAAGTGTTGGCCAAAAAGGGCCACTCTTTTATTCAACCAGAGTGATGTGAAATTGTCACAAGCAGATCTTTATGACTGGCCTATCGTTGCGGTGGGGATAGAAAGACGAATATCCGCCGCAAATGTCCTTCCCATGAGGGCATGGCAGATTCCAACAACTTTCTCCAGACATTTTAATGAGTCAGGTGGAGATGCGCATCTTGTCTGTCACCAAGTCCTATGGAGCTAAGTATTGACCTACCGTTAGGTTTATACTCAAGTTGCCCAATATGCACTGCGGGGCAGGAGAAATATTCTAAAAGAAATATGAAATAAATAATAATTATAATGTGTTCGCAGTGCTTCCTACATTGGCAAAGATAACTAACTACTAAGTATCCTAAGATACAGGGGGAATGTATGTGACACCGAACCTTGGCCATCACCGCTCGAAAACCTCCAAATGTTTCCCAGAGTCGGATCAGCCCACGGTGCGGATAGGAGTATCCGAACAAGTGAGAAGGTTTCAGGCTTAGTGGGACATGAAAAGAGACAATAACTTCATAGATATGAGGCCCAATATGTATGTTGGCCAGTTTAACACAACCTTGCCGGGGTGCGGCGCTAGATTACCACAACGAGCGGAAAAGAGGCATACACTATGTTCTCTTAACGAAAAAATTGTCTCTAATCACATTAAACCTATACTATCAAGCTGAATAGTCAGGTTTAGTCGGTAGCATGCTGAGCAAAACAGAGTTATAGCACGGACAGCGACCTCAGTGTAAAATTGCTGACGGCGGGAGAAGTGATGCATATATAAATGTTGTTGTATAGTATTTCCTAATGCACTGCAGTCCTAAGTTTTCTACAAATAAGCAAAACATATCAACAAGATGGCCGCTGGCCATATATCTAACTAACCAAATACAAAACGGTGACAGTATATGATTGGGTTAGAACAAAGGCAATACAGGTTGATAGACCTCAAGGATAACTATAAACAGTAATATAACGAAATTATAAGATGCAGTCCGAGGACCGGTACGGTACCTATTAGTCATCGGTACCTTATACGGTAATACATTATAATAATTAAAGATGTAATTAAAGATATCATGTATTGTTACTTGAATACTCAGTAGCCATACTTATAACGGAATACTATGTTACTGAAATTGAGACGTCACTATACTTGTGACGTGCGTTGACACGTTCTCTGAAAGCTGGATACGTCTCGGTATTGTAGATTCCGTATTGAGGGAAATTGATCAATCCCAACATTCACTATCTATATTATTTTTCATTCTAGTTGTTATTTATTGGCCGCTCACACCTAGATGTATATGGGCCACGACTCGCTCTTAGAGGTGCTTCCCCGAAGGGTTGCTCTAAATTGGTAAAAACTGAAAAAAGTCGAAAAATTAAGTTGTTGCTGGGAGTGTGTTGCCTGATGTTACCTAATGTATTGTAGTTGGCTAGTGTCTATGTTGTATGCAGTGTTGAGGAGGGGGTGGGAGGGGGAATTACTTTATTTCTTATGGAGGTGGGATGGGGGTGGAGGGCAGTCTGTAAAATAAAATCTCAGAACGGAAATCAGGACAATTTTAAATAAAGAATATTATGATGAAACTGAATGATAATACTATCAAATAAGAAGAAACAAATTAAGATAATGGCCTGTGACTAAATAAACAAGAAACGGGAAAAATTGAACTTAAAATCCAGTGTTTGTAAACTAAATATCCAAATTTAACTTAGAATTATAACTTGTTGCTATTAGAAATAATAAGTTGAATGCACGTGGCGCTATTTGGGAGTTGAATGGGTTTAAGTCACGTCGTCGAGTCACTAAAAATCCTTTCATACTTATGCTAAAATTGTATCCAGCGACGGCGAGAGAAGAGCGAAGAGAGCGACAGCATCTACATCAAAGCAAAGCAACGCCAATCACGACCTTCGTGTCCATCATCGTCTTGTCGTCCTCAGCGGTTTCGTGGTTGCAACCTCGGCCGTAGTCACCAGCAGATATAAGTACACAGCAGATAGAAGCAGCAAGTAAGCAGCGTCGCCACTCCACTCGACCAAAGGCATCTCTCCAGGGCGGGTTGATTGCGGCTCAACGATACGCCCACCTAGATCACCACGTGGCCAGCACGAGGCGAGCTCTTCTTGGTCGCCTTCTTCGCGCCTTTCGAACCTGTGGGTTCGTTCGTTCGTTCAATTGGTATTTATTGGCCGCTCACACCTAGATGTATTTGGGCCATGACTCGCTCTTAGAGGTGCTTCCCCGAAGGGTTGCGTTGCTTCCCCGAAGGGTTGCTCTAAATAAGTGAAAACTGAAAAAAGTCAAAAAATTAAGTTGTTGCTGGGAGCGTGCTGCCTGATGTTTCCTAATGTATTGTAGTTGGCTAGTGTCTATGTTGTATGCAGTGTTGAGGAAGGGGTGGGAGGGGGAATTACTTTATTTCTCAAGGTGGTGGGGTGGGGCTGGAGGGCAGTCTGTAAAATAAAACCTCAAAATTAGAAATCAGGACAATTTAAAAATAAAAAATATTATGATGAAACTGAATGATAATACTATCAACTGAGAAGAAACAAATTAACATAATGGCATGTGATTAACTGAATAAGAAACGGGAAGAAGAAACTAAAGATCTAGTGTGTGCAGAAATGAGGACCTGAGTTACTAACTTAGAATTATAACCTGTTGCAGTTTGAAATGATAAATTGATTGAGTGGTGCTGTTTAGGTATTGATGGGCCTAGTCATTGTCCATCATCAATCAAGGCGCAGGCTGCGAAGAAGGCTGTTCTCTCATATTCAGGCAGATTGGTTGTGAAGGAGCACTTCGGCATTTACACCGACAGGGATGGTGATCACTCAAGCAAGGCCATGTCGATCATGAAGGTGTAGATCTGTTGGATTTCATTGTTTTCATCAGGCATGTAAGGCAGTTTTCCCCCAGTCTCCGATCATCATGGCAACGCATCTCGTCTCCATCCCAGTTCGTTCGCTGAGTCTTCCCCGGATCAGACACCATATCTATCAGCAGGCTGACCGACCACTCATCGTCCATACTCGACCAACATCATCACATTAAGTTGTTTTGACGGCTCATTGGCAGGGTCAATGGGCTTTGGCCCTTTGGCCAAAGATTTCCATTTCTATCCTGCCCCTGCGCCTTTACATGTGCCAAACGTGTCCGAAAGCCTATTAAAAGTATCATTTTCTGAGGGATTCCAACCTCAGTCCATGAGTTCTTTAACGTCCGATTTGCTTCAATGCTAATCAGACGGGACCAACTTCTTTACGTCCCTTCCGAAGGACGGTTAGTAGTTATTTTAGTATTGTTTTTATTGTCTGTCCTTAATGCAGTCAGACTTACCTTTTTACACTGTATCTTCTGTATATGGTAGATGTTTTCTTGGCTTCTTTTCTGTCCTATTGGAATGGCAGCCGTAGCGAAGTCGTGCAGTCCGTTCCGCATGTAATTTGTTGTTATGAATAGGGAGTCACGTAGCTTTTGTACACAGGGTGCATAGTATTACCACTGCCAATTGAATGCCCGACCTCTATGTGCACAACAGTATAATCATTGTCACGTCCCTTTTCAGTTTTCTTCTTTCGTGGTTGGTGTAGGGGGGTCTGGCCTTTGTACGCAGAGCGCATAGTATTACCATTGGCAATTGAATGCCTGACCTCTTTGTGAACAGCAGTAAAATCGTTGTCACAACCCCTTATCTGTTAGCTGGGTCGTAGTGCTTTCCGTGCCGCTTTTTTAGTCGTGTATGGGGTCTGGCTTTTGTACGCAGAGCGCATAGTATTACCATTGGCAACTGAATGTCTGACCTCTTTGTGAACAGCAGTAAAATCGCTGTCACAACCCCTTATCTGTTAGCTGGGTCGTAGTGCTTTCCGTGCCGCTTTTTTAGTCGTGTAGGGGGTCTGGCTTTTGTACGCAGAGCGCATAGTATTACCATTGGCAACTGAATGCCTGACCTCATTGTGTACAACAGTAAAGTCGCTGTCACAACCCCTTGTTTCGTGAACCAGGTGGTAGTGCTTTCCATTTCGGTTTTTTGTCGCATGGGGGGGGGGGGGGGCGGGTCTGGCTTTTTTACACAGAGCGCATAGTATTACCATTGGCAACTGAATGCCTGACTTCTTTGTGTACAACAGTAAAGTCGTTGTCACAACCCCTTTTTCTGTTAGTAGGTCGTAGTGTTTTCCCTTTTGTTTGTTGCAGCGTAAGGGGGTCTGGCTTTTGTACGCAGAGCGCATAGTATTACCATTTGCAATTGAATGCCTGACCTCTTTGTGAACAGCAGTAAAATCGCTGTCACAACCCCTTTGTTTTCGTGAATCAGGTGGCAGTGATTTCCATTTCTTTCTTTCGTCTTCAGTGCATGTTCTCTGGGCTTCATCCTTTGGCCGCTTCAGACTAACTTTATTAGGTTTTGGTCTGTCAACCAGTCAGTTAATGTAATGTAACTTACCTCCATTCTTTCTAGGCCATCAATTTACTTACTCTGCTTTTTCTTACCTCTTCAGGTCTGTGATCCTCTTACAGTATTTACTTACATATGTGTATATCTGTATACGTCCTGTCGTAGGTACTTACCTTTTTCGTTTTAATGTTGATGTTTATATATATTTACATATTTTGTCGTCTACGGTCGGTGGATATCTATATAATTAGTCGGTCTACATGGTCTCTCAGTTGATCGATCTACCGTCAGTCATTTTAGATAGTCAGTGCACCAGTGTCCATAGTTATTTAGTCAGTATAATTAGTTAGTCAGGCTACTCAGTCAGTCAGTCATTCAATTCTGGGTGTCTGAGAGCATTTCAATGTTATCATTTTTCGAGGGATTCCAACCTCATTCCATGTGTTCTTTCACGTCCACTTGGCATAACCACTGGGCAGACGGGGCCAACTTCTTTACGTCCCTTCCGAAGGACGGTTAGTAATAAACGTTAGCATTGTAATGTTCTGGTTTTCAGTTAGTTAGTTGTTCTATATAGTCAGTCAGTTTATACGGTCTGTCAGTTGGTTACTCTACCCAGTAAGTTAGTCAGTCTGCACAGTAAGTTAGTCAGTCTATACAGTAAGTCTAACTAGTTAGTCAGTCAGGCATTCAGTTTATACAGCGATTAAGCTAGTCGGCTGGTCATTCTACGTAGTCATTCGTTCAGTTTGCCAGCCGGCCGATCTGCCGGTAAGCCAGTCAGTTGTCATTCATTCAGTCATTCTACACAGTCATATAGTCTTTACAGTCAGTTAGCCTACATGTACAGTCAGCTAGTTAATTTACTTATATTCAGCCAGGCAGTCATTCTATTCATTAAGTTAGGGAATCAGCTACCCAGTCAACGCAGTCGGTTAATCCTTGTTCACAGTTGTTCCGTCTATATAGTTCATCATCCCCTATAGTCAGTTATTCTACACAGTTAGTCTGTCATTCTGTCCGGTCCGTTAGTTGGTCTAGCTACCAAGTCATTTTGCCAGTCTACACAGTCAGCCAGTTTGTATAGCCGCCCCATCCATCCACTTTTCTTTGCCCTCACCCCACCCGTCCACCCCATCTGGCCACTTTCTTTTATCTTCCTCCCCCCCGTCACCCATCGTCCAACCCACCCCCGCCCCATCCATCCGCTTTCCTTTGCCCTCACCCCACCCGTCACCCATCCCCATCCGGCCCCTTCCTTTTATCTTCCTCCCCCCCCCCCCACCCCGTCACCCATCGTCCATCCCACCCCCGCCCCATCCATCCATTTTCCTTTGGCCTGACCCTGCCCGTCACCCACCCCACCACTTTCTTTTATCTTCCTCCTCCCGTCACCCAACGTCAAACCTACCCCTCCATCCACTGTCCTTTGCTCTCACCCCGCCGTCACCCATCGTCAACCCCTCCCCATCCGGGCCCTTCCTTTTATATTCCTCCTCCCGTCTCCCATCGTCCACCCAACCCCCACCCCATCCACCCCCTTTCCTTTGCCCTCACCGCACCCCATCCATTCACTTTCCTTTGCCCTCGTCCACACCTCCCCATCCGGTCCTTCCTTTTTTTTCCCCTTCCCGCTGTCACCCATCCATCCACTTACCTTCGTCCACCACCACCCCCCCCCCCCCATCCACCTGTGTGTTCTTAATTTCATTAAAGCCAAGTGCTCATAAAACTCGTAAAGGTTAGCTTTACGTCTGTGACGAATTAATTGTAGAGACAAATATTACGACGTCGACGAACAACTAAAACCAACTCAAGTATTGTAAAGAATGGAAGATAATGTCGATTGAGAGTAGTAATTGTAGAACTGTGACAGCGAGTCGGTGTATTAACACATTCGCTGGATATATGGGCATAACGCCATTAAGAAAGCTACCTCCCTTGTTTAGGAATAGGACGGATAGATTAAGACAAAAGACGAATAAGGTATTGATCAAGAAATTGACCAATCAGATTGCATAGCAACAGCATAGATTAAGACGGAATACGAATATGGTATTGACCAAGAGATTGACCAATCAAACTGCGTAGCAACAGCATAGCTAAGTAGTAGTGTATGACCCATAAGTGTCATGAAAATGATTGACAGCTTAACCCTTATTATAACGGGACTAAGTAGGTGTACTTGGTGACCCTACTACTTCGTAAAGAAGGCCTGAGGACCTTGAGAAGTAGCTGCCATGGCAAAACAACTGTCTATCTGGTAGACCGGATGCGTTCTGACCCCGGTTCTGACCCCGTGACCGACCTAGCCAGTATTTGAGGAACCCTGAAAGTAACCCATTTAACCTGTTGCATCAGCAGTTAATGACATGCAAGGAGGTGGAATGACGTCACCTTCATTACCATACTTCTAGAATGTTCTTGGCGCCATCCCACCCCATCGCATTTTACTATGGGAATTATTTTGTGACTTTTTGTAAGTTGAAACGAATTGACTTGACGTAGCTATTAGTGTTGTCAAGATGAGACGAGCCAATTGCGTTTTAGGGCGGGAAAAAGGACCCGATGAAAAAGGCAATGCAAAGCTCAGCTCATGAGTCTTTACCATCAAACTCAATAGCTGTAAA
Source organism: Chaetoderma sp. LZ-2023a (assembly GCA_034401795.1). Lineage (NCBI taxonomy): Eukaryota > Metazoa > Mollusca > Caudofoveata > Chaetodermatida > Chaetodermatidae > Chaetoderma > Chaetoderma sp. LZ-2023a. The sequence goes on along the minus strand of CM067373.1, from coordinate 126,990,338 downwards.
AAGCACAGTCAGTCAGTCTCATTATTTTAGAAAGTGAATTAGTAAAGTTGTTGAATTATCGTAATAGTCAGAATAGTTAAACGATAGCAAGTGGTAGTATAGAGACACACTGTACTAATCATATCATATTTACTCATTATCGTTATTAATTAAAAAAACTAGAGTTTAACCGTACCAGTAGTTCGAGTGTTTGATTAGTGATAATGAAATGTTAGATCTTCCATTGCTTAGCAAGAGCAACACTTGCCGAATCTGAAGGAGCACGAGTTAAGCAGATTAGCGTTTAGGCCCAGGGTAATAACAAATATCGCTCAGTTACCAACTGTCGAGCGAGGCGAGCATTATCCAGAGATCTTCGAAGACGCACTCAGGGATAGTCGCAGCTATCATCACATCTAGATATGCCTAAGAAGACTCTTCAAACTAGTCGCTCAGAAATCCATCTTTGTGATATCAAGGGTACAAGTAGTCTGGATTTTGCAGTATGTAGATCCCCCGCAAGACAGGGTTCCCGCATGCTGCTCCAGAATGGAAGCGGTACACACTCATGACAGTGAAACACATTATGAGCAATGTCTACTGAATAGTTAGTAAGTCCTACCTAATAATACTGTGGTGACGAAAGTTCCCGTCTGATGACGGTACGTTAAGAAAGCTAATGACAATCCATTAACAGGAAGGGTTATTAATATAATTTTAATTATGCCTGTACATATTAAAGCTTAATGGTGCGGGGTGTGCCAAAGAGCTATTGTGGCACACCGGACAAAGTTTACTTGGCTGCGGTCAAAACATAAATCAGGACACACACGACATGTAGTGTGGTGGTTGAACGTCCACATTTCGGTGTGGCTGGCAGATCCGTTGACTTATCCACCAAAGAACATCGCTGCTCTACGTCAAGTAGAATTACATGACTGGCCCGCAAGGGCTCACCACAAGAACAGTTCCTTTATAGATGATAATTAAAATAGGAACATATTTAAGTTCAAAAGTTCTTAGTGCGGTGAGACGGGAACTGCTTTGGTGCTGGCTGATCGGAAAACCTCTTGAAACCGAGATGATGTGTATATCTGTCTTCGGTTATTTCATCAGGTTCTCATACATTGGCCAGCTCCCGACCGTTCAGCCACCGGCCGACGATGCTCTCGATCTACTGAAATCGTCCCTTTTATGCTCATTGGGACGTCATAACTGGCTGCCTCAACCAATCAGAATTCCCTGAACCAGCCAATCAGTGCGCTGTAATCTTGTGACGTGTACACAATTATCTAAATATCATGATAGATATAGATGTACAGATGATGTACTGAGTCACGTGTTACACAAATCACTGATTATTTAACCATATATATATATATATATATATATATATATATATATATATATATATATATATATATATATATATATATATATATATATATATATATATATATATATATATATACGCGATTATGACGTAATTTCTGTATTTCGAGCATAATTTGCAGGCAGAAATCAGCGATAACTCAGCCATTTCTGTACCGATTTTAAAACGGTTTATAGTTTTGAATAGCCCATAGAATTCTGGTTCTGATCCATAGAAGAGTGGAAGGGAACAAGTAATTTATAACAATTAAAGAGTACCAACTCAGTACACTAAAAGTACCACTCGCTCTTGGACATCATGCATGTGTGTCGTCGAAACAGCGACAGGCGTGTGCATGCGCAACATGTGTTCTAACAAACTTAGTCGTTTTCGCGACGAAAATCCTCTTGTATAGGCTTATACATGCTTATTGCTCTACCTAGGGGGCGTGCTTATAGGAACGAATCCAGGATGGGTGGCTCGTACCCATCTTAGCTGGTACAGCCGGTACCAAACCGGTCGATCAGCGCTAACCCCCCCCCCCCCTGATAGTTTGACATCGATGGCAAACAATCACGCATTGTGGATCGCTGCACGGACGCATGCTAGGCAGGAATTATAGACTTTCCAGGTAGGCGCATGGCCTGAGAGTAGTAGTGATGCAATAGGCACGTGTTATGAGAGACAGAGCACATAGGCGTGCCGTAGAGGACATTTAGTTTTGATTTTTGACCTGGAATTATTTTTCCAGGTTTTTTTCTTTTTTTGTTTTGTGCTTTATTATTATCTTAGTCAATGATTTCTAAAACAATAGCTTGCATGGGTGTTCTCTTTGGGTGCGGATAATTATTTTCTCCGCAGAGAACACCCAAGCTCCAACATACCATAATTTTAAGTTATAATATATAACATAAAAAGATAATATATATATAAAAAGTATTTCCATGTAACATACCCTTATTGAGTATTTGACGAATTACCTGCATATCCCGGGTAAGAAAAGGGATACGCAACACGTATATTGATTAAATGTGTAAACTGCAGCCCGTTATAGTGGGCCGCACGGGCAGCTCTCGCTAATGCCATAGCTGTCCCGCCATTCTAAGACGGGAAGAAAAATAATAAGAAAAATAGTATAATAAAAATAAGAAGTAAAAAGCTAGTTTATCAGGCAGCCACAGCATAGCTGAGACTGCATGACAGGATTATGTCGTTATTGCACTGCGGTGCGTTGTGTACAATACGTCGCACACGACGTTCTTACAACGCAGGAATCCGCAGTGCTCATTTTTGATAGAGACACAGCTGGGCAAGAATATTGCACAGCTGTGTAAAGCAACCCTAGTCATCATGGGGACAGGGTTGCAATTGGTAGAGCATATATAATAAGAAAAAAAAAATTTCAAAAATAAAAATATAATAATATGATTAAGATTGTTCCATTCCTCGCATTACTCTAAAATTCTGCTCTGGTGCCGGGTCGTCGCTGACACATGGTTTAAGATAATCGAAATTGATGACTGAGGTCAGGCCATCTGAAGCACAGATATGGTAGGTCACATCCGACGTCTTACCTACTACCACATAGGGGCCCTTCCACTGGTAACTCAGTTTATTTGGCACTTTTGCAGATCATCGTGAATCATGTACCCATACCATCCTTCCTGCTTCATACGGATCTCCATGCACCGTCCGGTCGTGCCTTGTTTTTTGCCGCCGGTGTGCAGTGGATAAAGTTTCTCTCACTAACTCATGGGCCTGTTCTATCTGTTGCAGCGAGAGTTCAACATAGAGAGCAGGTGCATTTTTCTCTCCTGCTATCTGGGGCATAGCCAGATCCAGGGGTAAGGCTAATTCACAGGCTAACATTAACCGAGCAGGGGTGTAACCCATGCTGGAATGTACTGAAATGTGGTAAGCCATGAGTACGTATGGGAGTCGAAAATCCCAATCTCTACAACCAATGCGTGTTTCCTTCGTCAACATTTCTGTTAGCATTTGGTTAAAATGTTCTACCATGCCGTCGCTACGCGGATGATAAAGTGTTGTTCTTGTCTTGACGATATGGAACAATTTGCAGATCTCTGATATGAGCCAGCTCTCAAAATTACTTCCTTGATCGGAGTGTAGCTCATAGGGCATTCTGAAATGGCAGAATACATTACTATGCTGGATGCCTCTTGGTTAGGCAAAGCAAATGCATCTACCCGCTTCATAAAATAATCCTGCAATACGAGGATGTACTTGTTTCCGTCATTCGTCGTATTCAAGGGTCCGAGCACATCAATAGCCACTCGCTCCCATGGTGCACCAACAATTGTTACTTGCAGTGGTGTAGAATGGTGCTGGCCAAAAGTACGTCTTTGGTATGTGATACATTTGGCAACCCATACCTTTACACTATCGCGAATTCCGATCCAGTGGAATCTCTGTTTGATTCATGTCACTGTTCTTTCCATGGCCAGATGCCCGGCATTATCATGTAATTGTTGTAAGATGTTATTTCGATAACTTTCCGGGATCACCAGACGGTTGTTAATGTAAAGAACGTTGTTGTTGATATGACATTCTTCGAACAACTGGTAGTAATATTTGGCCATGGGAGAAAGTGGTGCCACAGATTCCCTGGGAGGACGTACTCCCTCCTGGATCCACGCATATATATGTCGTGTTTGCACGTCTGTTGGTTGTTTATGTGTGTGACATTCTCCAGATTCCACTCTGTGCACCACAATTTGGGGAACTCCAGAGATGGCTGTGTAGATTGTGTCATGGTTGCGGCCTCCTCGTATTCATCTCCTTGCCAGATTCTGCTGAGGGCATCGGCATTTCCATGTAATTTGCTGGGACGGTGAACAACGTTAAAGTTATAGGCCTGCAGGGATTGCTGCCATCTCACTACCTTGCCCTCCGTATTTTTAAGGTTTCTGAGCCAGTGTAGTGAGGCAGGGTCTGTATGGAGAGTAAATAGGTGCCCATACAGAAAGTGTTTGTAATACTTGACCAAATCTACCACCGCAAGCAGTTCTCGCTTCGTGGTTGCGTATCTTTTTTCTCTTTTGTTTAATGTACGCAAACCATAACCCAATACCTGCTCTGTTCCATCCTCTGTAACCTGAGATAGAACCGTGCCAATAGCATAAGCTGACACGTCAGTGTCCAAGATGAAATCGAGGTTTGGATTAGGATGAGCATGAATCGGGGCGGTCGTCAAGAGTTCCTTCAATGCCCTGAAGCAACCTTCACACTCACTCGTCCACTCAAATAGTCTATCTTTTTCGGTGATCTTATAAAGTGGTGAAGCGATCTCACTGGAATGACAGATGTATAGGCGATAGTACTGGCAAAGGCCAAGAAAACTCTGAGTTTCTGTGACCGAAGAGGGCATTGGCCACTCTGCTACTGCCTTGGTTTTGATGGCTGAGTAGCCACTTCATCACCGGATATGATGTGTTCTAGGAACTCGACACTCTGTCTGAAGAGATGGCATTTCTTTGGTTTGAGCTTTAAATTAGCCATGTGGAATCTGGAGAACATGGTGTCCAAATTGGTCAATATTTGCTCAACCGTGGGACCAAAGACGATTACATCGTCAATGTAACACAGACAGATTTCCCATTGCAGGGTAGTTAATACCTGCTCAATGAGATGTTTGAAAGTTCCAGGAGGGTTGCACAAGCCATAGGGCATCTTGCGGAATTGAAAAAGACCATCCCTATATATGAATGTGGTCTTTTCCATGTCAGCTTCATCCATGGCCACTTGCCAGTAGCCACTAGCTAAATCAAGGGTACAAAACCACTTGGCTCCGGACAAGGAATCCAAGGCCTGATCTATCCTTGGTAAAGGATACGTGTCTTTAACGCCAAGATCATTAAGGTAGTGGTAGTCTATGCAAAACTGCAAGGATCCATCCTTTTTGCCTGCTAGTACTATGGGGGCTGGCCCATGGAGATGCTGATGGATCAATAATACCAGTCCGCAACATGTCGTTTACTTGTTGATAGGCCTCCACTTCCTTATGAATAGGGAGACGTTGTACCAGTTGTCGCGCTGGGCGATTCTTTCCTGTGTCGATGGAGTGTCACACAAGATGAGTTTCTCCAAGATCCATGTCTCCTGATGGAAAACTATCACGATACTTAAAAAGTAATGTCCGTACATGTTGTTTTGAGATGGCTGTAAACCTACTGTGGCATGTAAGCACAAATCGTGTAGATGTTCCGGTAAATCATCATTAATGTCTGTGGGTATGGTGGTGTGTGTTGGTGTTTACAAAGAAATCATATCCACCAAGTGGCCACAACGTACCCCTGGTTCAAGAGTTATAGGTTCCACTGTGCCATTGAACACTCGGAAGGGAATGTGTTCTTTGTTGGTGGTGTCCACGATCACACGGAGACTTGCGCATTGTGAAGCGATCATGTAGTCGGGTCAGGTTCCAGCATGGCGATATATGTGTTGTCTCCTAACTGTGGTGTGGTATCCCATAAGATTTGTTCTTGTCTCGGCTCAACTGTGGCAGTACTTGAAAGTATTAGGGCACACAAGTCATATAATGACGACTCTGGTCCAAGGGGTATTCGTCGGCCGTGTATGTTGAGTTCTTGTTGTTTGCAGTGTATTATGGCTTCAGTGACACTAAGAAAATCAGAGCCAAGAAGGGCATCATTTGAATAGGCGATGACAACTTGCTGTATGCTCCCGTAGCTGTCTGTAAATAGATGTGTGTAGGCCTAAGGGGTGGCTTCCTATGAGGCGGGATGCTCTCATACAAGCACTTGCTAAAAACGGTGCTGGAAGCCCCAGTGTCAACGGTGGCACTGGTGGAAATACCGCTAAACAGACAGGCACACTTGTAGATGACTTTTCGGTGCACCTGTGGAAGTGTCTCCAATGATGCCATCTGCGAAAGTGGTTGCGAAAGTGGTTGCAGAGCGGAATCATTCTGTATGTAGTTGGCTTGTTTTTGGATGGCTTCCTTTAATGTCTCTGATGACTGAGTGAGGAAAGGGCCAGCCCATCGTCGCCGCTGCTGTGAGTGCTTTGGTGAAGATGGAGCTGGTGCTGCTTCTGTATATGCGGTGCTCGTATGGACAGTGGTGCGGAGGGGATTTCCACGATCACGGATAAGTGCTACCTGCGTGAGCCACTTCTTGCAGTGCATCATGGGGTGTTTGGTGGATGCACAGAAGAAGCAGTGACGTCGTAGAATTCGCTCATATCAGCGGCAACGTCGTCGTTTACGAATCCATGATTCGGAGTGGATAGTTTCTCCCATGCCGCTGCTGTTTGTGGATGTGGGAGATGATGCTGTGCGGGGCGGCGTGTTGCATGCCACCAAGGTACACAGAGAGTCCAGTGTCTTGGTGGCAGGATGTGGTGTTTGGAGAAACATTGTTTCAGCGGAGGTGCTACAACCTACCACTGCCGCTTTACATAGGAAAGAAGGTGTATTATGTGCGGACATTGCCGGGTCACTTTGTCTGCAAGAGGGGGATGGTGGTGATGCTGATGTGGGCACCGACATATATGAAGCCGTATGTATGGGTGTGCGTGAGAATGTTGATGCCTGTTGATGACGGTTGGCCATCGGACGTTGTTGTATGGATGCCGTAGTTGAGCTGGTTTGTAAGAACGGGCACCGAGGTGACGCTTCAATCGGTGCCCTTAGGAGTTTGATGGCTGACTGGCCTGTGGTGTTCTGTGGTCAGCATTTTGTGTGGTGGACGGAAGTCGTTAGAGAACAGTTCCCTTCAGTGGCCCGGCTGACCGCATCCGAAACATGTGTTCGGTGGCGGTGCAGTCTTGGTGGTATTTGAGGTCCTAATGTATGTAGTCGCAAGGTTGGTGCTGCATGTTTTAACAAGATTGGTGAGTGCGGAGATTGCTTGTTGACCTCATGTATTCTTTCATGCATATTTGGACGATTGTTGTTGTTGTACTGGTTGACGCGTCCAGGGGCTCAGTTGTGGCCTCCTCTGTGGCCACGCCCCCATCCTCTAGGCTCGTGATTCTGATTGGGGTGTTGTGTTTGCTGGGGTTCTTTTTGTGTGCATGTTCCTGTAGCTGATGTCGTGGTGGGTGTGGTGCAGTTGTCGGCTGATGTGGCGAAGTTAGCATCGTCCAGTTCATTGATGGGATGAAGTTGACGACGATTGGCCTTTTCTCGCTCCAAGAAGCTTTTGATTCATACTGCAGTGGCCGTTAATTGAGAGAGACTACCGTGGTCTGCGAACAATAATTTCTCCTTGAGAGCGGGTTCACGACTTACTGCGTCAATGAACGTGTCCAAATGCAGATGGGTGACACCCTCAATGGTGTTGCTGGGGTAGGCGCAGGTGACAAGTCTCCGAATGTGGCTTGCTAACTCCGGTAAGGTCTCTCCCATGCGTCATCTGAGATTGAGATGACTGGTCTCCACTATGGTGATGCCACTGAACCATTCCGACAATGCTCTTCCTAATGAGTGTATGTAGGTGTGTAGTCAGTCCTGAGGTCCATGAGAACTTGGAGAGCTTTTCCAGAAAGCTTCACGGCGAGATATTCCTCCATTTGCCGATCGTTCCACCCATTCGTCTGACTGATGATTTCGAACTGAAGTTTGTAGTTGACCCAGTCGTTCTCCCCGCTAAATTCAGGGCGGAGAATGACTCGGCCAGGTCTACGTGAAGAACCGTGTGATGCAAAGCCAGGTGGTGATGGTAGTTGGGAGACTGAGGAGAATGCTGATGCTGGGCGATGTATAGGTGCTGATGATGATGAGGGTGCCTATCCCGAGAATTATGATGGTTTATATGCATACGTGAGTTTGCTGACATCTGCCCTGATGCGGATACATAGACCGCTCTTGGTCTATGGACAGGAGGCGGTGTGTTGTGTAGATGACGTGGGCATTCTTCAGGTTGTTGCAGACATTCCTCATACGGTGGTGGTGGTATAGGCTGACGGGAGTGGTGTGGCATGACTGATGTAACGATGGAACGGAGGTGCTGATTCCTCTCTTTGATGTCATGACATTCCCTGAAAATACAGTGATAAATTTAACGGGGAAGACATAGGATATTGTACATTATAATTGGCACCCTGCCACATATCACCTACTGATGACACGGGCGAATGGTAACTTTGTGAAAGATAATAGGTTTGCCCATATATGGGTCTTGGTGGAGATCGTCCACGATCCAGCCCTGATGGTATTGGCCTATCGCAGATGTCTGAATTAGTGATGAATTCAGTCCCCACTTGTGAGGGATTGTGGAATGTCCCCTCACTGATGGGCGAGAACTGTTGTATATGCGGTGCTGGTGATTCCACACTGCTGGAATTTCTTACATAGTCGGTGAACACGCGAGCGTTGTGTCCATCGTATGATGTTAACTCTTGATCGAGGGAGTCGTTGCTAAATGGAGACACAGAGCTAAGCTTGCTGAAAGGTGTGGGCGTGAGTTCGCTCCATAATGTTCTTCGAGCCCCACATCGGGCACCACTTGTAGCTCGCAGGGGTGCATCGGGCCGTTCTGGTGTGTGATGTCGGGTCGCCGCACCACATGTGTATGATGAACGAGATGGCTGGTTAGCTCCAAGTCTCTGGGTTTCGGATCCCATGCGACACTGTCCTGCGGTTAACAAAGACTGGCTCCTAAGGCCGGTGGAACTCAATTGTCCAGGTGGGGCCGTGCGACCATTGCCACTAACATTAAATTGAATGGTGTCAGCCCACGAATTGGTGGCACCGGTATGCCTGTCCATAGCAATTTTAAAACTATGGACTTCCAAGGATTATGATAAGTCTAAAAATAGTAATTAGGAAAATATAGCCCATACAAACTGCAAAGTTGGCTAGATAACAATGAGTAGACAAATAATACATGACATAGAGACAGCTGATGAACCGCTAAACGTGGAGACACCGGAGGTATCGCAGAGACCCTTGAGTTCACAGAGGTATCCCCGCAAAGGAGGCTCCCGCATACGAGATCACTAATTAACTTTATATAAGTTACAATGCCTCTAGGCTGAAAAGGATGAGGAGAGAAAACTCTTAGCGTGGCGAGAGGCATTGTGGACATTACTTCTAAATGCTATACAAATTGTGGTGGGTAGTAGTAGCCTCACGCGGGCTGCCATCAGTGGATATCTTGAGAGAGGTAAGTGCCTCGCGCGCGCCTCCATTACAGGAAAATGCCCCCACTGCTGAAGCGGAGGAAAAGTGTTGGCCCAAAAGGGCCACTCTTTTATTCAACCAGAGTGCTGTGAAATTGTCACAAGCAGATCTTTATGGCTGACCTATCGTTGTGGTGGGGATAGAAGGACGAATATCCACCGCAAATGTCCTTCTCGTGAGGGCGTGGCAGATTCCAACATCTTGCCCAGACATTTTAATGAGTCAGGTGGAGATGCGCATCTTGTCTGTCACCAAGTCCTATGGAGCTAAGTATTGACCTACCGTTAGGTTTATACTCAAGTTGCCCAATATGCACTGCGGGGCAGGAGAAATATTCTAAAAGAAATATGAAATAAATAATAATTATAATGTGTTCGCAGTGCTTCCTACATCGGCAAAGATAACTAACTACTAAGTATCCTAAGAAACAGGGGGAGTGTATGTGACACCGTACCTTGAGCCTCACCACTCAGAAACCACCAATAGTTTCCCAGAGTCGGATCAGCCACGGTGCGGGTAGGGATATCCAAACAATTGAGAAGCCTTCAGGCTCAGTGGAACATGAAAAGAGACAATACCTTCATAGATATGAGACCCTATAAGTACGCTGGCAAGTTTAACACAACCTTGCCGGGGTGCGGGGCTAGTTTATCACAATGACCGGAAAAGAGGCATACACTATGTTTCTCTTAATGAAGAAATTGTCTCTAATCACGTTAAACCTATCCTATCGAGCTGAATAGTCAGGTTTAGTCGGTAGCATGCTGAGCAAAACAGAGTTATAGCACGGACAGCGACCTCAGTGTAAAATTGTTGATGGCGCGAGAAGTGATGCATATATAAATGTTGTTGTATAGTATTTCCTAATGCACTGCAGTCCTAAGTTTTCTGCAAATAAGCAAAACATATTAACAAGGTGGCCGATGGCCATATATCTAACTAACCAAATACAAAACGGTGACAGTATATGATTGGATTGGAACAAAGGTAATATAGGTTGATAGAGCTAATACAGTGCGGTTAGTTAAAGCACCGTACAGTAAACAAGGATAACTATAAACAGTAATATAACGAAATTATAAGATGCGGTCCGAGGACCGGTACGGTACCTATTAGTCATCGGTACCTTTCACGTTAATAAATTATAATAATTAAAGATGTAATTAAAGATATCATGTATAGTTACTTGAATACTCAGTAGCTATATTTATTACGGGCTACTATGTTACTGAAATTGAGACGTCACTATACTTGTGACGTGGGTTGATACGTTCTCTGAAAGCTGGATACATCTCCGCATGTAGATCTCCCGCATGACAGTGTTCACACATGCTGCTCCAGAACGGAAGCGGTACAAACTCAGGACAGTGAAACACAGTATAAGCAATGTCTACGGAATAGTTAGTAAGTCCTACATAATAATACTGTAGTGACAAAAGTTAAGAAAGCTAATGATAACCCATTAAACAAATGGGTTATTAATATTATTGTAATTATGCCTGTAAATATTAAAGCTTAATGGTGCAGGGTGCACCAAATAGCTCTTGTGGCACACCAGGCAAAGTTTACTTGGCTGCGGTCAAAACATAAATCAGGACACACGCGACATGCAGTGTGGTGGTTGAAGGTCCACCTTTCAGCGTGACTGGAGATCCGGTGAGTTATCCACCGAGGAACATCGCCGCTCTACGTCACGTAGGATTACATGAGTGGTCTGCAAGGGCTCACCACAAGAACAGTTCCTTTATAGATGATAATTAAAATAGGAACTTATTTAAGTTCTAAAGTTCTCAGTGTGGTGAGATGGGAATTGTTTTGGTGCGGGCTGATCGGAAAACCTCTTGAAACCGAGATGATGTGTATATCTGTCTTTGGTTATTTCATCAGGTGTTCACAAATTGGGCAGCTCCTGAGTGTTCGGTCACTGGCCGACGATGCCCTCGATCTACTGAAATAATCCCTTTTTATACTCATGGGGACATCATAACTGGCTGCCTCAACCAATCAGAATTCGCTGAACCAGCCAATCAGCACGCTGTAATCTTGTGACGTGTACACAATTATCTAAATATCTAAATATAGATGTGCAGATGACGTAGTGAGTCACGTGTTACACAAATCACTGATTATTTAACTATATATATACGCGATTATGATGCCATTTCTATATTTTGAGCATAATTTGTAGGGAGAAATCGACGATAACGCAGCCATTTCCTACCGATTTTAAAACAGTTTATAGTTTTGAATAGCGCTACACCGACACATGCAGGAATGCACACACACTCAACGTGTGCATCTGACAGAACAACTCACCCGCCAATTCGCTCACATTGTGAATTCGGAGTAGGTTAAATTGACCAAAGAATACATAGGTTCTTCGATTAACATTGCTCTAACATTTATACGTAATCATAAGAAACTCAGAATGTAGGAAATCAAGTCAGGAGCCTACACATTTTAATGTTTTTTCTCGTGGTGGTTAGGTAGGTGAAATCTCCGGACACCCTTCTATGAGAGGTGGTCGGGGTGGCCAACCATTTCATATCTTCCTCCAGACAATGCTCTTTTGTGGAACCTGCCCCGCCCTCATATTTGCTTCCGGCGTCCCCGAGCGGTCTCCATTCTCCTTTTTCATCTATACGGTGCTAATCGGTCATAAAAAGTTGTTGGTATTAATTTCCTGAGTCGGCTAACTACCACTTAAGGCGGTAACGGGTTCTACCCTTCAACTTTAATGCGCAAATCAAAGGATGTCTTCACTAATGTTTAGTAGTCGCTGCCTGGTTGATCTAAGTTCGCTGCAGTCGTCCCGAGGGGGGTGTGTGTCTTCTTGTGTGTGCTTAACCTAACATTGGGGATTACATGCAAGGCGGTAGGTCTAAAGGTGAAATGTTTTGCTGTTATGGCCTCTATCAGCCTCGAAATGGCACTATCGGTTAGGTTATGCGAGATATGATAACATCACTGAATCGGGTGAATCTTCTTCTCGGAACAAAAGACCATCTTGAGTGGAATCCAGAAAGACGGAATCCAAGGACAACCATACCAAGTTTCAGACGCTGCTTTCAACTCATGTAACTAAAAGGAAAACGTTTAGGGAATATCTTTTGAGTCTAGACGCCGCAGCGATGGCTGTCTGAGAATGGCACAGTCAACTCGAAAATGATTCTCGGTGACTCAAAAGTTATCTACTTTGGTCGCCAAACTGAGGAATGATAACCACAGAGTCGAGTAACTAATCCTTTAGACAGACCATGGCCCAAGCGGCCCAAAAATCGACTGAGGAGATCATGCCACAGTGGAGTTTCTTTTATGGTGCGCTAAAAGTTTGCTAGTGGTTGTTGCGATATTAAGTGGCACTGTCTTCTATAACGAGACGGAAAAAGGGGGAAGGGGGTTGTTTGACACCCAAATCGCTAAGCGTGTGAAAAAGACAAAACAAGTAATGCTTGAGTAGAGTACGGGCATGGGGGGGGGGGGCTTCAGCAGCGCAAATAAGTCGCAGCATGAAGGTCATTCACAACAGGCATGGGGAAATGGCATTCAAGAAAGAGTCGAAAAAGGTGAGCTGAGGAACGTGGCAAACTGGAGGCTCCGCTTTCCATAATCTACGAACTGTCTGCTACTCAAAGAGACTCTAGGCCTTCTAGAATGGATTCAGAGAACGATGTCAGTGACACGCTGCGGTCGTCATTGTCCTAGGACAGAGCTATGGGAAGGTTGGTTAAAAGTCCGCCGGCGACTTTGTTTGAAGTTCCAAGTGAGATGTGATGGGCCTAATTTTGAAAGATGCCCTTGAGCAGAAATATGTGTCTTCGATCGCAGTGTTATTGCGTTTATTTATGCTGGGCGTAGGGCTTACAATGCCAGCCACGAATTTGCTGTCTAACGCTTACATCTTACTTGATATCAGACCGACACACAGTACAATGCTAAGATATGTCTTCACAGCGAGCGGAGCGTGAGATCGTCGTCAATATTTGGCTACTAAGACAGGCGATCTCTTCAGATAATTTAAAACAAAAGTAGGTTGCACTAGAAATGAAGTTGAGACTTGACTCGCTGCAAAACTGCAGGTAAAATAACAATAGCATTAAATCTGCATAGAATAAAATCTGCGGATGTTAATGCATTTAAGATTTAACAGAGTTCAGGGTTCAAGTGGAAGTTCGTCACAGTCTTTTGAGAACACGGTGTCTGGGTTTTGCTATTGTGCAAGCTGCTGTCTTTGAACCAGCCTTGGTAGGTATATTCCCAAGGTGCAATGTCTCAAGGTGCCTTAGTCATCGGCGGTCAGAGATCACAATGATGTGGAGATGATCGCAAAATTCCTGGCAGAATAGTTTGTATAGTTCTTCGGAAAAGTTACCAGAATTTCAGATGCAAGAGACAGTGCTGTAGATGTTTTGAGTGATGGCGTAACCTTTATAGTTCGAGCGGTTAAAGTATATTTCCATGGGATGTTCCGTGATGAATCCATCAGACAGAGGCGCATGGCGAGCACAAGTGAAACAGGTGGCATAACTCAGTTGGAGACGTGTACCAAAAGTTTTAATTTATGTTTGTCTTCTGCGAGAGGCAAAAGGTGAAAGAAATCCAGAATTGGTCGCAAGATTCCGCAGAAGGCGGACGTATGCAGGTTCATCCATGAAGGCCACACAGTTTCTGTTTTCCCCGCAGGGAGCGGAGGCCTGAAGTTCCGAGCACAAAGTTTAAGTGGCACAGGGAGAGGCGAAAAATTCACAGAGGAGATAGTGGAACAATTTAGGATGTTGATTTGTCCAGGGAAAAGCGGCCATACAAAAGGTGGAAGATGACCGAGCGTGGGCTGCTAGGTAGATGGCGATCTCAGCGAGCAGTCGATAGAGGCTTCCATAGTATGGTCTCACAAGATGCAAGAAAACATCCGACAGTAGTCGTTGAACTACGACCGTACCATCAGTGCTAAATCTAAGGCTGGCCACCTCTTCGTGTCTTTCTCAGAAGTTATTGGTTTGATTAGCGCCTATCGAGTCCCTAATTCCAGGTCCCATTCACGCCATTCTAGGCTGGTTTTATTGCAGTCGATTATTTGTAGCTTCCCCACTTTCTATACTGGTACTCATTTATACTCCTAAGTGGAGAGAAGCAACGAGGAGTGAAGGAGATTGCCTATGTTTCCAACGATCGCCAGTTGGCCGAACTTTTTTCTCAGTTACTGGTTTGATTGGCATCTGTCGAGTCCCTGATCCAGGTCCCATTCAAACCATTCTAGGCTGGTTTTATTTCAGTCTATTATTAGTAACATTTATACTGTTACCCATTTATACGCCTGGGTGAAGAGAGCCAACGAGGGGTGAAGGAGATTGCCTATGTTTCCTTGTCTTTCTCAGGCAGGATCAGCTCTGTTTATACAAATCAACTCTGCATCTCATTGGCCCGTGTCTTGGAAATGCCCGTAGCCAATCAGAAGTCGGCGGTGCGAGAGTGCAAAATCCGGTAGCATCTAAGCGAGAGAGGCTAGTCAAGCAATGGTGTGACCCAGTCCGTGTTTCTTAGGAAAATAGGTTGAGCTCATGGGCAGATGTCGCGTTTATCTTTTCTAAAGTATTCTTACAAATGCGATCTTCAAAAAGTGGTCGGTCATCTTTAGCTTTCTATAGTTACCAAACACTCTTCGTGGAATTGTGAACGTCAGCCGCTATACGAGGAGTAAATTGTACAAAGATAGTATGTACAATTCAAAAAGGTTTACCCAGTCAATGGCATCACGTGAACGTGGTCATCTCTTGCCCTATGAGACAACCTGTTTACTACGAGGGTACTCCCAGTGGCCCGGCACATGCGCAGATGAAGTAAATCGTCCCTTTAACCGTTTCCTGATTGCGCGTTCGTATTGACATCTATTGGGTCGCTATAGTACAGCCCGACAGGCGGAATTTACTGGTTCTGGGTTGGCTAAACTTTACGTTTACCTGGCCACACAGTACTTGGCCAATAGTGGGTCGTATTGTCCCGTTATTGGTCCATTGCCGACCCAATAACCTGTGCCACCTCGAAATACCGTGCACATACGACTGTTTTCGAAGACTTATATTTTATGCATTTACGATTGACCAAATCAAGATGATCCAACACAAATAGAAAGTGTAGAACCTCGCCCCCTCCTGATTTATATAATTGTTAAAGCTAGAATTTATCAAATTTTTAGGATCAAAATCCATGGACTAAAATCCTGATGCACGGAAAAAATTGTTGACTTAAAATCTGAGCGAAAACTGATCGGTAGTTTCAAATATATATATAGGTCCGGAAAGATCTGATATGAAACAGCAGGTTCTTTGTATTTCTATCATGGTGCTAGTTACTCACACAACATGACGCACGTACACATGCACACAAAGTGTGTGTGGTGCGGGGGTGGGGGCGGGCGGGCGGGCGGGCGGGCTGGCGGGCTGGCGGGCGAGCGGGCGGGCCTGTGATCCAGTGAATTCTGTAACACGTTCCACTTAGCATTTGGGAGGTGCGTAACCTACCACTAGACCAACATCCAGGGGACAGAAACCCTCTTTCATCGGACTGGCTTTCAACTACCCGTCTCACAACCACGAGAATTGACTGGAACTGATGGTGTACATTCCAGCTATTTACTTTACGTTTCTGTGATCCATTCTGCTATATCACTAGGCACTCGCAAGTATGTAGTTTTTATTATTGTCAAACATTAGTTCTCAGAACTATGTCATTGACGACGCACTGACACTAGGGTATAGCTCAGTCATCATCTGGAATGCAATTTTTACCTTATTCAATTTTAGAGCCGAGCGGGGTTCTATCAACGCCTGACGTAGATGCCTATCCCTGATTTTCAGTATGTCCTGAAGTGATGTGACCTGCATATTCGAATTCATGATAATCAATCTGTTATAGTCATAATCTGAACTATGGAGGAAGAAAGGATCTGTTGTTTCTGCTACAGTGCGCTCATTCATCGCTTAAAACTTCATATCTGTCGTAAAAATGACAAAATAATGATTATGTTTGTAAGCCTTTTATCTCTCAGAGTACAATGCGTTTTGTGTGTATCGAACTGTATCCCTTATGTATGCGGGGAACATACGTAATTCCTGCTTCCGTTCATCCCGCCATGTGCTCTGTATGTATTGATCCTCTGGCCGACCTATTATACCTTTAAACAATTACTAAACAATACAAACTTGACAATTGAAGGACACATTACATGTTATTTATTGCTATGATGAGTCGATGACGTTAGATCACACTAGATATGTACAGATGCGCAAGGGATAACCATTAAACCAGAACACATTATGAAATCAGTCTTTGTTGAGAAACTAAGTAACTTAGACAGATATTTACGACATAAATATGTCTATCAATCTGTATACGGCATTGTCGTCGTCGTCGTCGTCGGCGGCGGCGGCACCGGCGGCGACTGCGGCTGCAGCTGTCTCACCAGTAACCTCCACAGATGACCATCCCTTTGGCTCCACAACTCAAATAAATTATTATTAAAATAAGTTATATTGGTATTCAAAAGCAGAATGGTTAATACTGTGCTCACCATTGTTCTAGAAAGTCTCATCTAAGTAACAGAGGTTAATAGCTCGTGAATCGTCTGCAAATAATTTGGCGCGAACATGTTGCTGACATAGGCAGCAATAGTTCTCAGTTAAATTCGTTTCAAGGTATTCGATGTAAGGATTCTTACATTAGGCCTATAGATGGTTTGTTTTATTTTCTCTTCCAGACTCAAAGGGTTGATATTATAAAGTTATTAGAGCGAAGAAAGAGATAACAATTTATATTATTAGCTACGCCTCAATGAACATGAAGATACGAACCTGATATAGTTTAGAATAATTCGTTACCGTGTGTCATGTTGTGTGAGTAACCAGCACCACAATAGAAATACACAAAGCTTAAACGCCTAAATCGTTGTCTCTGTAACCAACCCTATCCCGTCACTGACTGGACGGAGATTAGAAATGTTAAGAGGGCAATGGGATGTGGTATTAGGTAATCAAATTTATAGTCGGGCTGCTCTTTATTCCCCTCGCCCAGAAAGAAGTCAATGGTACTATATTCGGGCATGCATGGCTATATGTATATACGTCACCATAGTTCATGTACACCGTTAGGACACGCTGGGTAGAGAATGCCTTACCTCGGCCGCATATTTGTGGTTGGCATTAACCCTTTAACACTCATATACACCAAACACGGTTTCTGGAGTGGGCTTGGGAAATGTGCATTTGCAGACCAAGAGAAGACTGTTTTCGAAAATTTAGCACGGAAATGATCGGTTCAATAACCGAGCCAGTAATTCATTTTTGTGAACAAATTCGAGGGTTAAGAGGTTTAGAGACACTATCGTAGATTCCGTGTGCGTATTTAGAATCAGGCTCAGATACGGCTAAATCGATCCAAGTGTTGGCATCGTCTTCCTCAACATCATCTTCAGCGTCGCCATCGTCACCGGAACGACCACCGCCGCCACCACCACCACCAGCGCCATCTTGGCTACCACGCCCCCACCACCACGATCACAACCACAAGAACTACCAGCAATACTATCAAGGTTTGCCAGTCAGTAGTGCACCGTTTGGCCAGAGCTGAGCCCTTGCTTCTGCGTGGTCTGAAAACAGGACTTGTTCTGATGGATATGCAGGCAGTCCTGCATACATAATCATCTGCGCATGCGCACTTACGGTTGGCATAATATAGTAATCATATTATGCCAACCGTAAGTGTTTAACACATTATCATAATTAATAACATTATTCTTCTTGGAAGACTATTTTACTGTCCTGGAATAGTAGATTTAACACACTAATCTGTAGAATGTCCTGTTCCATGATATTAGGATTGCTAGTATTTGGCTCTCCAGTCGTTTTCTCAAATTGGATCAACTTCTTCTTCTTCTTCTTTTCGATCGCTGCTATCACACTTTGAGAGCCAAGCTCAAGATGAAATCTGTGGTTTTCTGCAGTTCTTCCACAGGCCCATACAGCTTTTCAAGAAAAGAGGTTGACAAAGGCCAGATCTCTTCTCTCAGCAGCTGATACGTACTGCAATATTGAAGTATGTGCTCTGTGGTCTGTTCTGCTTCTCCACAAGGACAAGCGAGCGATGTCGTAAGGTGGAACTACCTGTACATGTGTTGGTTTAGTCTGTTATGTCCAGTTCTGTGACGAAAAATGGTTACTTGCTCTGGCCTCGAGAGATGATGGTAGGCATCTTCTGAGTGAGGTGTTCTATAGAGTGACTTGATGATAGTCTTCATCTCTGTATGTGTAACTATGTTTTCTGTCTGATTCTCCTCTGCACATACGTTTGCCATCATGTCTGCTTCCTCATTTCCTTGGACTCCACAGTGCGAGGGGATCCACCCACTGCAATGCTATCCGAAAGCATTTGATGTACCGCACAGTGTCAGATTGCCAACCTTGGTTTTGGTGGACAGTGAGAATAGCATGGCTGATGATTTCTCTTTCTTGATGGTAATACATCAGCGATTGGACAAGCTGTAATTCTGTCCAAGGCGAGCTGCATTCTGTAGCTGGCAGTCGTTGTGTACTCCTCGGTGCACCAGAGTACGAGGTCATCTGCATAGTGGGCTGCTTGGATCCAATTGGGCAGAACAGCTACAGTGTCATTAATGAAGAGTATGAACAGAGTTGGTGATAATACTCCACCTTGTGGTACCCCTTGTCACAGCAATACATTCTGTCCAGATTGTCCATCCACCAGCACCCTAGCGCTGCGATTGTGTAGATATGACTTGGTCCATCGGAAAATGTTGCCACCGATTCCTGTGCGCCGGAGCTTCACGAGGAGGCCATCCTTCCACACCTTGTCAAATGCCTTCTGCAGATTGATAAAGGCAGCTAGCATCACCTTCTTGGCTTGAAAAGTGTCCTCTATGACCTGTGCAAGATGTGTTGTTTGATCTTCTGTGCTCCTGTATCTTCTGAATCCAGCCTGATCTGAAACTATAATGTTATCCGACTACAGGTACCACTGCAACCGCAGGTTGACGATGCGCTCCATGGTCTTGTATATGCAGCTTGTAAGACTGATAGGACGGTAGCTCAGCACTTTCGTCTTGTTCTTCACTTTTTTCAGAATAGGGGTCATTCTGGCTTCCTTCCACCACTGAGGAACCTCTCCATTGGTCCAACTGAGATTAAGGATGTCTAGCAACTTGAGGCCCGGGTGATTTTTTCTTCTTCAATTGGCGGATAGACTTCTTCAGTTCTGCTAAACTATTGTCAACTTTCATTGCATCGTGAGTGTTGGTGTCTGTTCTTTCCTTTTGCTCTTTTCTAACCTCTTTTTGACGCATTCGTGGTATAGAAATGTTGCTTTCTTTTGCATATGCCTTCGCAAAGGCATCTGCAGTCATCGTTCCTGACAGTGTTTGCCCATCTTCTTCAAGAGTAATCTTCTCTCCCCCGACACCCTCATCATTCAGTGCTTTACTCAGTCTCCATGGCTTTGTGGTGTCTCTCTCTAAATTAAACCCTGCCGTCCTTTCCCTCCAGCTTCTTCTTTTGGCCTCCAGCTTGGTCTTTAGATACCTGGCTTTAGTTTGTTGTAGTGTGAAGTGGTTTTCATGACAGGGATTTCACTCTGCATCTTCTCTGGCCTTGTCTAGTTTATCATGTGCTGATTGCAGTTCTGTTGTCCAGTAGGGGCGGTAGTTTTACCTGAAACCTCGAGGAATCACTTCGTTGGCAGCCTTGAGGATACTTGAATTAAATTCCTTGACCACATTGTTGACGTTTCTCCCTTCTACTGCTATATTTTGGGTAAGCTCATTGGAACGAATTCCGAACAGACTCCAATTAGCCTTTTTGTAGTTCCACATTGGATGTTGAGGTGAACTTGTCGAAATACTTCCAGAAAGAGAGAGAGAGGAGGACTGGGCGGTGGTCGCTTCCTCCTAACTGCGATCCGACCACTCTACTGAGGTTTCTGTGAATGTCTTCTGTACAAAATGCCAAGTCCGGCGTTGTTGACGAGTGCCACCAGCGCGAGTAGAAGGTAGGCTGATCTGCGGGATCGCTGACAAGTAAAAGGTGCTTTTCATCTTGCCATGCTTCAATGTCTTCTCCTCGTTTATCAAGTGTTCTGTATCCCCAGCTCCGAGACTGGCTATTAAAGTCTCCCGCAATGAGGAAGTGGCAGTCCGGGACCTGGATTGTGTCAAGTGAGAGATTCTTGTCATTAGAGCAGTAATAATTGACAATGTCAATCACAGAGTTGCTGGTTGATACCTTGATCTTGATATATTCTGCCTCTTCCATAAAGGTTTTGATCTGGCTAGCGTCCACGCTGTTTCGGACCAAGGTGATCATCCCGCCTTTCTTTCTTCCTCTTCGATCGCACCGGAAAATCTGGTAACCTCTGATCTTAAATGGTTTTCCTTCTTGCAGGTGTGTCGCTTGGATGCAGCAGATATCAATGTTGCTTTCGTAAAGGAACTGTTCGAGCTCTGATTTCTTGTTGGTATCCCCTTCTGCGTTCCAGTCCATGATGTTGATACTGGGGTTCTCTTTGGGTTTGGTCTTCTCTTTCGGTTGGCCAGTAGCTCTCCATCCTCGTCCCCTGTTGATGGGACCTCCAGTAGCTGAGGGTGGGCTCCTTCGAGGCGTGGAACCCGGCGCTGCAGCTGCCTGCCGGATCCTCACAGGGCGTGCACCGTTTCGGTTGATTCATCTCCAAGTGGCATTCATTTGCGTTGTACATAATGCTCCGGTTAGCCCCTCTAAATGTCTGGATTGACACCCAGTGGGTTACACCCGTGCGCCACGTTGAGGCCGAGCATATAGTCTTAAACAGGGGATTGGATCAACTGAACTGAACTGTTTCTTTGAAACGTCATAAGCACGAACGGTACCTAGTTTTTCTGCTTATAATGTTCTTAACCTGAAATCAGCTCAGCGCGTGTATGATGACATCATAATCATTACGTCACAAAGGTTCCATATAGACCGTCACCAAACCTCAAATGGTCCGACGCGTTGGATGAATTGTATGTCTTTGTACTTCTTTGCTATTTAATAAACATGCTGTTGAATATTTTGAAACTTTTTTGACTGAGCGCTGTTGCTGCCTTAGGCAGCAACAGCAACCACTCAAATTGGTTTCAAAATATTCAGCAGCTTAAATGTGTAGTTTTTCTTGGAAATTGATAGTCAGGGTGTTCAGAGATCGATCGATCACAACACGAGCGAGGGTGGGTGGAGCTTAGCTAGAGATGGGCGGGGCATAGCTAAAACCAGAAAGGTGCATTGGGTTAGTTTGTATTTGAGTCTCATTGGTCTCAGAACCTGTCTTAACTCTTTGTTACCATCCTTCTTTGTATAGATCCTCCCAACTAGAACATGCGTTTCTGTGGTGTATGCCATTGCATTTATCTAGAACCAGATGGTCTCGCTGGATCGTATCTCTGTGCCGTATGTACAAGTAGGCGGGTCTTCCATTTGATACTACTCTGGAATGAACTTGCTATTACTTGAGACCCTAGGTCCCGAACTCATATAGTTCAAACACTAAAGATAGAGAGTTTAATCGATAGTAGTTTTTGGTAATAGCTCTCTGTTAGCCTTTTGTAATATGTGACAGTCATTAAAGAGTACTGGCGTGCAGATCTACATCTGCTATTGTGACACCGTCTTTAAAGACTTCTATCACTCAAGCATGATCGTGCGGCTCTACAACTGTTTTAGAACTTATTATTGTTATTTATCACCATTTATTTTTAGTCTGTCCTTGTCCATGGCATCACTTTATTTTAAACCTTATGAAATACCTTTACATTCGATTGGCATACTGGTAAATATACTGTTTCTCATATTCTTGAATTTGTACTGTAGCCGTTGCGGATGCTTATCCACCAAGTCAAGTCAAGTCTACACAGACAAACTTATTCTACATACATATTAGGTTAACAGTTTTTCGTAACCCAGTTAGAGAACCGACAGATAAGTTTTATTTTATACTCTTGTCATTACCAATTTTATTCAATGTTATTATCTTTTGTTAAGTATCATTATTTACCTTTGGTCATTATTCGCATGTGCTTTGGCATGTAATGATACAAGAGTTTGTAATTGTCCTTGTTTTGTAATTTATTGCTCAATACATATTATTCTATATCATTGTTAATCGCCGTTTGGTTGCCTCTTGAATAGTTCTCTGGCGATCAGATGGATTCCGCTTTTGAGAGCTTTTATTCTGAGAATGAAGGCCGTTTTGGGATTCTCTCCTCCAGCTACAACTATCAAAGGTCTACTGAGCATCAAGTTATCTGGAGTGGAGCTTCTGATGTCACAGTCGAGGTGAATCCTTCGTGTGGGCATGTGCATTCGGCCCCATGAGAACCATTTAGTTATGCCGACCCGTTACACAGTTGGCAAATGTCTTGCCAATCCAGTCCCACCCTCTTCCCTGTCAGAAGGTCCCGGTGGCCCTTGTGGTCATGAAGGATGCACTGGCCGAACGTGGTATCGTCGTCCCATGGGAGCGGATGCTCCGGGTCATTGGGCATGCCCGAAGCGGAGCAGCGGAGCCAGAGAAGCTGCAGCAGTGTCACAGCTGGCGCCTGATGTGGGGCTCAAAGAGATGCACCCCATCCAACTCCCCTCTATCCCTATGTGACACCCGATGACTCCTACCCGGTGCGGTAGTTAGCGCTCTGGCTGATGCCTGGTGTGGGACCCAACAGTGTCTCTCTAGTTCACGGAATTTGAGAATGCGTTGCAATAATAACCAGCTCCTTTTTGATGGTAACCCACTTTTCTCAGCTCCATCAGATACCCCAAGTAGACCATTCTTTTTGCCTAGACCACATTCGCAAGAGTTGGGGATCCTTCAGTGATGCACAGTATAGTCATCCATCTGATTGTCGGGGGAGGCAACTGACACAGGCGTTAATAAGCAATATAACATTATAAATTATAATAATTGGATCCTTCATGGCCAAATCAATTTAGAATACACAGAAATAGTGGTGCACCACTGTGCACGTTTTATCGTTTTCCCTCATGTGTGGTGGAATGTGAGATACCTCCGAGGGAGTCACTCATGTCCTTCATCATGTGGACCTGCATGCTATCCTTCTACGAAAGAGCAACATCCCGTCATGCGGATGCCATCTTGTATTCTAATTATTACCTGTGGACTGAACATCGTCCTGGTGACGCGTTGTGCTAGCCGTTGCAAGAATCATATCCGTTACCACACCCATTGGAGCCATAACGGCCTCCGGGCTTATATGGCTACACCCTGCGTGCAGTGATGGGAACGTATAAAGCAAAAGCGTTTATGGATCTGGAGTATGATGGTTCATCTTCCTGGGATAATTACTGCTATAAAATTGACATAACAGCAGACATAAATGGGTGGAGCTTCTGCGAGAAAGGAAACTAATTAGTCGTTCGTTTGTGAGATCGAGCATTGCAAGTCTTAACCAACATGCGACCTACGTCTCCTCATTCAGGCTTTTCTCTTTGTGCAGCCATAGTTCAGGGGTTCGGTAATCCGGTGGAAGCAGAGACTAGTAGAGCGTTGCTCCGCATGTTACATCGACATCCCAGGGAGAGCCTTCCTGAATTAGCAGGCCGAATTCTTCACCTGTGGCATGCGCATATTGCACACTTGTCGAGGACGCATGTCAGTCCATGCAGGTGGACACTTTCATAGAAGCCCTAAATGGGAACAACGAGTTGAGAGATTGTTTGTATCTAGCCAACATCAAGGATCTTAAAACGATGACACAAACTGAATTTGAATAGAAAGATATTTAGGGACAGAAGCGGAATACTGGATATGTCTCCATCCAACATACGATATTGAGGAGAATCTAGTCGAACCTGATACTATTAATTTCACTTCTTTTCCCTTTCAATATAACGTAGGCCCGAAGTCAAACGTTCACATTTCTGTGCCAAAGAAGCCAGAAAGTAAGGGCAATTATAACCATACTTTTAATAAAAGTATGAATTCGAGAATACCAGAATCAGAATCGTGGAAATATGAATCGGTGAAATGGCACCTACAATAACAATAACTATATCAATAACAATTTAAATGGTCTAAACAATCGAATTTGAAGTTTCAATTTGAGCAATGACACTCAATAAGAAGGAACTTTCGAGTTGAGAGTGGACACACTAACAGCCCAATTGGCGATACTGGGACATTTATTGAAAAATCTGTTGACTAACAACCCTGTCCCCATATTCAATTGTCCGGTAATTATTGTTATTGCAAGCAACCCGGTCACTGGATTGGTGACTGTCCCAGTCACCCTCAGATTCCCATTCAGGATATTCTGCATCTGGTGGAAATTTCTCATCTAGAGGCTGCGTATCCACCTCTGCCCAAACCAATGCTTATGTGTCATCAACGGTTTACATGATTCCTTCCATTGGAAACCACGTCCCTCTACCACTCCCTGCAAGAGATTGGATCGTGATCCAACAACACCCCCAGCGATCATGCCCGCTGTTCAGTGGATGCGGACATGGCCATGACAACTGTAGTACTTCCCTTATGGAAGGCACTGCCTGTAACCTCCCAAAATACAACCCACCTTTCTCGTCCATTCGCTTTTGTTACCTTCCCTGTGAGTTAATCATTACATCAGCCAGCAGCAGCTCAGATGGGCAGGACTGTATTTCAATGCTCCTTCAACGAGGTGTGAAAATTCACAACTTATAAAAATTATGTGTTACGTTAATGGAGGCGGTGCCCATCGGATGCAGCCTCCTATGCACAACGTCGAATCTGTGCCCATGATTGCAGAGAATATGTTGTGGTGTCCGGTGTCATTGCTTGATAGGGGCCTCGCTACATACTTGACAGTTGACACGTGGGTGCAGATGGATCATTAATAGTTATTAGTAATCAATTGTATCAATCAATGCACCCTCCCCCCCCCCAACGAGAGGACACCTCTCTAAAGAACAGAAACACAGTTATGTTCCACAACCGATGAAATATTGCAAACATCAGGTGAAGCTAAATTCTCGATATTGATTGATGATCTCAGTTTTATTCATTATATCGAATTTTACCACACCTGTTCATTACTTCTGGCTAGCGTGTTGTGGGCTACGGAGCAACACTCTGATATGCGTACTACATCTGCCTTGTTAAAACCAGATCAAGAATATATGCGTGCTACCACTTGTGCAAGTCTGTATGTCCTGGTGGACACCACTGACATTCAAATTGTTCCATTCCCTGTCTTTAACAGGACTCCAGAACCGGTGACACTGTCCTCCGACGCCAATTGCGAACATCGTGTAGAAGTGGTGGGTGTCCACGGCTCGGTGGGGGAAGCAGGGTTATCCTGCATGGTGGACACAGGGGTGGATCTCCCCGAACATCTTCACAATTTGTATGAACACTCTACTGCTGGCCTTACTTGCGAAAATAAGAACCTAGTTAGAAACCTTCTGATTGATTATCAACATTCGTTTCCTTACCCAATGGATAATTACGTTGATACCGGTGATGTGTGCTTGGTGCGTATTCGTTGAGAGAAGGCTACCCATTCACAAAGAAGCAGGAACCCACACACAGATAGATGAGATGTTGTCCAGTGGGGTCATCGAGCCGTCGTCCTCGCCGTGTTCCAGTCCCATTGTACTGGCGACGAAACGTGATATATCCCTCCGCTTCTACATAGGTTATAGAAAATTGTATGATCTAAGCGTCAAGGACCCTTATCTTTTATCTAGAATCGACCACGCACTAGATTCATTGGCCAGCACCAACTGGTTTTGTATCCTTGATCTAGCCAGTGGTTACTGGCAGGTGGCCATGGAGGATAGGATTCGAAAGAGAGTGGAGTTTGTGAGCTAAGACGGGCATTTCCAATTTCGTAAAATGCAGTTCGGTCTCTGTAGCACACTGGATACATTCCAGTGCCTCATGGAACAGATACTCTGCCAACTGCAGTGACAGGTGTGCCTCTTTTACCTGGACGATGTAATTCTATTTGGCTCCTCTTTGAAAACACCATAGATGACCCCTGCAGAGTACTGGATTGCTTCATGGTGGCAAACTTGAAGTTGAAGCCAAAAAGATTGTTTTTGTTAGGAGGTTGAGTGCCTCAGTCATATGGTCTCCACAGAGGGGAGCGCAACTCACCGGGAGAAGATCCAGGCAGTTGCGCCTTAGTGGACACGAACTACTGTCACTGAGAGCTGGAGGTTTCTAGGGCTCTGTCAGTATTATAGATGATATATTGAACACTTTATTGAGATTGCCGTTCCCCTTTTACGCCTCGCAGCGAAGGATACAACGTTCGAATGGACGCCCAAGTGCGACACAGCCTTCAAGGCACTTAAAGCTAAGTTAACAGAAGCCCCTATATTGGCTCATCCTGACTCCACAATGCCTTTCAGCTTAGATATGGATGCATCAACTCTTGGCATCGAGGCCATATTGTCGCAGGCTGACCAGGATGTTCAAGAGTGTGTTCTAGCTTATGGGATGCACGTGGTGAGTAAGACAGAACGTTGATATGCAGTCAAAAAGAACCAGTTTAATTCAACAAATATCATAAACATTTCCTATACGGTTGACCATTCATGCTATGTACCGATCACACCTCATTACGATGCCTTAAGAAAACTTCAGAGGGGCAAATTGCTCAATGGCAGGAGTCCCTTCAGTCATTTGATTTTAACATAACACATCATCTGAGAAAGGTGCACTGGACCACAGATATGCTCTGCCGCCAATATCCTTCCTCGGGAGCTGAACTCGTGGCCATTATCTCCTCATCGGAGGAACTGATGTACCGACCTCGACTTCGACCAGTGGAGTCAGTCCGTGTTGGCGAGGAACAGTGGGAGGCCCCTCATCTGGGAATTGTGTGTGGGTGGCCTCGGATGGAAGCCTGGCCAAGTAAAGAACCTGTATCTGCATTGTCGACAACTGTCAAGTTTTATTATCAACGCTAGTGAGTATAACCTCGTGGACAGAGTATTGTATTTAGGGGGATGCTGTTTGGTCAATCCCGAGAGCTTGCGAATCCTCATACTTCAACAGCTTCATGACAATGCTGGCCACATGGCAGTTTGACCACACGAAAATAACGAATGAAGGCTAGGTTCCAGTGGAGGAGTATCACTACCAGTGCTAAGGAATATGTCGGAAACTGTGTACCTTGTCATCGTCACGCATTGGGACCTACGATGAGCATGGCACTCAAAACCAGAATTGTGGACAGGCCCTTTGAATGTATCGACATTGATGTGTAGGGTCCCTTGACTGCTACTGATGGAGGCGACAAGTACAGAATTCTACTTCACGAGTACTTCACCAAGTGGGTGGAGGCCTTCCCTCTCCCTAACCATGAGGATGCCACTGTTGCGGAGGTCCTTGTATCTAAAGTGTTCTGCCACTTTGGAATGTCCCAGGGAATTACGCTTGGAACAGTGTTTGAATTTTGAAAGTAAGCAGTTTGCAGAACTGTGAAAGTAACTCCACATAGTTAAGACTCGCACACACACCCCAACCCCCCCCCCCCCCCCCCACCCCCCACCCACCCACCTCACACACACACACCCCCCCCCCCCACTCACACACACACACACACACGCCCGTGGGTATTAAATGGTGGATCGATTTAATCGGACTCGCCTGGACAGTCGCGACCAGGATGTGAGGCTTCCCTATGTCCTATTGTCCAAGGTGTATTCCAGCACAGGGTTTAACCCATGCAACTCGTGCTGGGCAGCAAACTGGCCATCCCCATAGATATTGCGATTTTGATAACTACTCGGGAGTTTAATAGCCCCTCGCTTTACAGAGAATTGCTGTGGCAAAGGATGGAGAATGACCACTTGCTCATCAGGAAGAGCCATCCTACCACATACAAGGAACAAAAGTCCTAGTTAGTTAGTTAGTTAGTTACACGGTGACCCCTATCACGCCTGGCAGAATGTGTGGGTTAGAGACGCCTCCGCTAAGCTCTGGTACAAATTGAGAGGACCCTACATTGTGCTCGAGCACAGATCGGACATCACTTACAAATTGAGATGTTGTGATGACAAGACGTCCATCCTTAATTTCGACGATTTGAAACCGTGTGTCAGAATACCCAATAGCATAATACTTCCTTGACTGGGGAGTGTTTACCAGAAGTAGAAAATAGTCGGGTGACATCCCGGAAACCAGCAGCCCATAGCTTCATCCAACAGCTGACACATTTGAAGGAAAATGTGATAGAGGTGCGCATGACAGCGTCCGGCGAGGCGGAACAAATGCGGGCGAATCAGGGCCGTCCCTGCGGGCCGGAATGACACACCTTTGAAAGAGGTATCTGCACGACTACCCATCGTTTTTGCATGGTTACTGGAATGACAACCCCATGTAACCCTTAACCAAACCATTGTCAGTCATACCGGAGTGAGCACCCTCCCAAGCAGCCCACTAATTTGTCCGGGCAGACCGAGGATTGAGATACCAAATGCGGGTCTCTTAATGTCACCCCAGTTGCTTTTCTGCTTTATCTTGACCTTCGGCGGATGCCAACCCCAACGTACCCTCTGCACGGGGCATCCAACTGCCTGCAGACTGGACATATGGCGATATTGTATTTTTCTTCGTATCGTTTCATATAAAATAGATGTTTAATTTGAAATAGTGCTGAGAAAGGGCCCACCTTTTAAGGAATATTGAGCAGTCCATCATACACGGTGTTTTGACCATTCATGCCATGGTTTTTCTGCACCCCTCCCATTGCTAAATGATGAAGAATCAAGACCTAGCGCTCCTGTGGACGATTTCCTAGTGTACATTGATTATTATCACTCGATGTGTTTCTCGGTTTTCTGCAATTGGTTCTCTTCCTCCAGTTCGTGGCTGCTGTGGATGTCGGGCCAAATCAGTGGCAAGTCTCTTAATTTCATACAGTGGTGGCATATAGTGGTGTTGGACGATTCACGGACAATAGATGATTTCCTTGTTTCTGACAG
>CM067373.1:126943837-126960311 GCA_034401795.1 Chaetoderma sp. LZ-2023a | reverse complement strand
ACGACACGACGATGTTACTCATTGTTCACGCCGAATTATATGTATCTTGGATCTCTAGAGGAGGGACGATAAGCCCTGACAGCCACCTCCCCATATGAACCTTGATAGCCTAACCCTTTGAGGAATAGTCCTTCTTTCTGACAATCGGTTTAATGAAGACCATAGTTTGGCCATTCATTGGATCGTATGGCCAACCCTGTAATGATAAAAAAAATCACACATTTATCACCGTCGTCCTCATACCATTTGTGGCAAATATTGGTTCCTCAGGACTTTGTTCCATCTACTTGGTCCTACTATACCTGTAGCGTTATTAGTACAAAAGCAGAGAATACCGTAACCGGGCCAGTCATTTCAGTGGTAAATCTTCAAAAATCTCTTCTCCTGGCCTTCAAATTGATACCGACTCAGCAAAAATCTTTATTTTCTTGACCATTACACCTTTGATGAAAGGTCATTTGTAGGATAACAGAAATATAGGTTTGTAAATTTACAAAACAGTCTTCTTCTTGTCCTGCAAAAATCTAAATTTTCTGGAAAGGTCTTGACAATTACGGGGTTAATAGATATAGGGTATAATTAGTAATTTTATTTGATGCTCTATTGACAAGAGGAATTAATAGTAATACATCATTCCATATGTTATCGGAAGCTTGGAATAGATACACAAATGACGCAACAACATTCCACTGTATTTTAATGGGATTGCGATGGATTGGGCTAGGTAGAGAGACTATGCTCCTATTCTTCCTAAAGCCAGGCTGTTCTGTACATATGTATGTCAGCTTGACGCATTCCAGAAACGATTTTGCTCTACCGATTATTCCAAAGGAGGGACCGGATCTGGTACTTCAAGTATACGAGTTACAATCAAAGCTAAAATGTATGTTGCGAAAGTCAATTTATCAGATAAACAAGCCTTCTAGCCCGTTCCATATGTTTCAACATGAGCCCACGCACCATATTCAACCGAGTATTTTCATTGGCTGTTGGGTCATTTAAATCCATTTAAATCAACCAATTAAAACATTGATTGATGTGAGCGTGACGCGTAGGGATTACTAAGCGGTACTGTTTTACGATTTGTTTACTAAGATTTGTCATTCATGAAACGTCATAGCAAAATGTCATCGTTTGACAGTTTATCAGTCGGCAGCGAAGTAACGATTGATGGCCGTGGCTCTGCGATAGTCTTAGAAGAAAAGTGTAGTTTACGGCTGACATCGCCAGATTTTGTGTTTGTCACTATATTTTGCTGCGCATTCAGTATCTATTATCAAGTAGTGGTGCGTCACAGCGGCGGTATCGATTTCACGAAAATCAACAATGAGAAATCAGATAAAAGTCACATTAGTAACTATTGGCAAATATTTCAAAATTACAGTTTATATGATAAATAAAATCCCAAACTCGGTCACTTTTCATACCACTATTATGAACCTCGCTGAAAATTATAAATTTGGCACTCGCTAAAGCTCGTGCAAATTGATAAATTTCAACTCGGTCCATAATAGTGATATGAAAAGTGACGTCGTTCCAGATTCTCTATCAATTGTATGGCTTTGATTAATTTGCTATACAATAAATATGATGTTGCATATTTTGAAACCATGGACAACACCTGTCCCCAGTCAAATTAGTCTTAAAATATCTAACAGCTTACCTGCAAGGTGTCAAGGTGGTGTCATAATAGGAAATGTAGACATGAAACACAGATAACGCGGGTACTGGCGCAGTTCTGGACAGGGGCAATTTGCCTGATATTGGCCCAGTACCGACCTAGTACCCCCGTGTTAGCGGGGAAGTTATATCGGCATTTAATGGACCCTTCCGTTTTTACCTATGCCCCGCCTATCTCCAGCTAAGCTCCGCCCACACCTCGCTCGCGTTGGGATCGATCGATCTCTGAATAACCTGGCTATCAATTTCCAAAAAACTACACAGGTAAGCTGTTGAATATTTTGAAACTGATTTGACTGGGTGCTGTTGCTGCCTAAGGCAACAACAGCGCCCAGTCAAATTAGTTTCAAAGTAGTCAACAGCATGTTTATTAAATAGCAAGGAATTACAAATACATACAATTCATACAACGTGTCGCACTGTTTGAGATTTGGTGACGGTCTATATGGAGCCCTTTGTGACGTAATGATTGTGACGTCATCACACACGCGCTGAGCTGATTATGACGTCATAAGAAGTCAGACGATGGATGGATACTCTGGAAAGGTGAATTATGATGATCATGGCATTGAGGATAGCAACTATGAAAACGACAACAACAATAATGATGACGATCGACGGGTAAACTGAGTGACTGACAGAAAATGCAACCAACCGACCGAGACTGTCGAGGAACAACGCTGACCAGCTGAAGACCATTTACCTTCTTACGGCTGATTAAGACTGTGGTCGAAGACTGATGGCGACTTGTCAAGATTGGGCCTGATGACTTGGCATGCAAGGAAGATCACAGATTCAAGAGGAAGTCTCTCTCTCTCTCTCTCTCTCTCTCTCTCTCTCTCTCTCTCTCTCTCTCTCTCTATCTCTATCTATCTCTATCTATCTATCTATCTATGATAGCTTACAATATATTAGAACATCGACTGCAATAACCACATGCACGAGATTGGGGGGTAAATCTTAGCTCCATATGTCAGAAAAATGTCTTAAAGAACATTTTACAAGGTATTGATGCATTGAATGACAGCAAATCTCCCTCAAGATGTGCCTGCATCAAATTGCGATGCACTAAGATTACAAAAATCTGAAATGCCGTTTGTTAAAACCTACAAGCATAAAGCCAAAATAGATGGTTTATAATCAAGTACGATTCTAACATCGCGTTTACGATACTAATATAACACTGTTTTGTGCGTGCGTGCGTGCGTGCGTACGTGCGTGCGTGCGTGCGTGCGTGCGTGCGTGCGTGCGTGCGTGCGTGCGTGCGTGCGTGCGTGCGTGCGTGCGTACGTACGTGCGTGCGTGCGTGCGTGCGTGCGTGCGTGCGTTGTTTCTGCGTAGCAACAACATCAGGACTTGAGACATGTACCTGGCACTGCAACAACAACTTGCAGTCACTGTAATTTAAGCTAGATAATATGGTGATAAGTTGCAATGTTGCATTGGCTGATCTATTAGTGCACAGGCATAGCAACAGCTAAACACAGCAAAACAACAACTACAGGCTATCATCGATTCAACCACGATGCGATTCAACGGTCCTTTGAGTTTTTGCTAAACCCCGCCCATCTCTAGCTAAGCTCCACCCACACCTTGCTCGTGTCAATCGATCTCTGAACTTCCTGACTATCAATTTCCAGAAAACTATACATGTAAGTCGTTGAATATTTTGAACGTATTTTGACTGGGCGCTGTTGCTGCCTATGGCAGCAACAGCACCCAGTAAAATTAGTTTCAAAATATTCAACAGCATGTTTATTAAATAGCAAAGACATACAATTCATACAACCTGTCGGACTATTAAGCATTAAAGACGGGCGATTTGGAATCATTCATGACATCATGATTATGACGTCAGCATACACGTCACTTAGTTAATTAATACGTCATATGCAAATCATAGACGGATACTCTGGAAAGGTGAATTATATATCGTGGTCTTTCAATTGCATAAATAAGCAGTACCAGGCATACGACATTAAATGTATTTCATCAAATGCCTAAATAGCATTGAATATTATACTTAGTCAACATGAATACCCCTAATATGAATTAATTTAATAATGCTGTGGTGACGCTACTATGACGATGCAATGAATATTCATATCTGAGATGACTAGGATCATAAAGGTCAGGCTCACCATGTCTAAGGTCATCTGGAAATAATAGTCGGGTCAGTACACTCCATGAAGTTAACTAATCTTCAGGTCATATTAAGTCCCCATATTTCCAACCAGGATGCCGATTACGACGACCATGCTGAATAAAATGACAATGACCGCAAGCACAAATATAGTTCCAATAAATATAATGGTAACGCTGAATATGAATGGTGCGTGTGTGAGTGCATGCGTGAGTGCGTGCGCGTGTGTGTGTGCGTGCGGGTAGGCGTATGTTCGTGCGTGTGTGAGAAGATGATCATGGCGAAAATGGAGGAGGAGAAGAACATTGATCTGAATGAGAACGATGAGGAGAATGAAGATTATGATGAAGATGAATACGGTGATGATTGCGACAACGGTTTGTCGTGGGTGTATTGCATTGATATTTAGAGAATAAGAAATACTGTAAGCTACGTAGGAAGAAATGACACACTTTTCAGGCTAGCCGAGTCTCTGTAGCATTGCAATACGCTCAGGATTCCAAAACGCAACTCGTGAATCTAAACATACGACCACACTTCCAAAGCTTTATGAGGGATATACTGCTTTTGTCAAACAACAACTTTGCCAATAGGAGATTGGTTGAAATTTTGAACTTCCGAAGATAGCAACATCTTACAAGGATATCGTTTCCAAAATGAACACAAGTGTTGAAACCAGATATATAGGTCATGCACAGTAAGTACACGGCAATTCAGCTGTAACGGTATTGACAACGTTATCTGTCCTGCAAGATATCCTACTTCCGTCTATATATGAAGTGATTACCAACGGTGTTCTAAAGGAAGTGACCCAGATCTGTTTATACGCCGTCGCTGCCACAAATATGACTACAGATATATACATATTCTTATTATCTTTAACTTAATTATATGTGTCTTCTTGGAATTCTAGGTGTTTACCTCAATTCCGCTTCTTAGAGAGAAATGGTAAGTTTATTGCAGTGCTAATTACATTTATTCAATTACATCATTATAGCGTCATTTCCGTAAGCAGTACTGTGATACGTGAATCCAGTTTTAGCTATGACCCGCCCATCTCTAGCTAAGCTCCGTCCACGCCTTGCCCGTGTTGGGATCGATCGAACCAGGAACTCCCTGAATCTCAATGTCCAGAAAATAATACAGCTAGGCTGTTGAATATTTTGAAACTAACTGGACTGGGTTCTCGCCCAGCAAGATTAGTTTCAAAATATTCAACGGAATGTTTATTAAACAGTGAAAATATACAATTCGTACAACTGATGGATTTTTAAAATGTTCATGACATACTTAGCTACGTCATTCATTGGGTATTTAAGTGTGACGGCAGCTTACATGTGAAGAAATTGATTACGACGCCATGTACATATGCGTGACATATTGGATTCATCTACTGAATTTCATTGAATTTCTAAAATCGTAATTTCAACACATTCTCACTTTTATATCATGCCTATCCATACAGGTAAGATGTTCAATATTTTGAAGTTAATTTGACAGGAACACGTTGCTGCAACAGCTCCCCTGTTCAATTAGTTTTAAAATATTTAACATACTATTTACTGAACTGTAAATGAGTTTTCGAACTCGGCCTTTCTCTTTCAAAGGGTGAATGCTGGCCATAATATTAAGTGATTTTTGGAAGCTTTGTTGCGGAAACTATGAATAAGAAGCAATGTGTAAATACTAATAGACGACATAGTTTCTGAAAGGTTTTCCGGGCAATTTTGTCCAAACAACTGTCTTAACCCTTTAATCCTTGAATTTAT
Organism: Chaetoderma sp. LZ-2023a; assembly: GCA_034401795.1. Lineage (NCBI taxonomy): Eukaryota > Metazoa > Mollusca > Caudofoveata > Chaetodermatida > Chaetodermatidae > Chaetoderma > Chaetoderma sp. LZ-2023a. Next base: position 126,954,719 of record CM067373.1, on the reverse strand, counting down.
TCAAGAAAATTTTAATTTTTTCAAAGAAAATGTAAATTTACAGACCAAGAGAAGACTATTTTTGAAAGTTTGGCGCTGGAATGCCTGGCTCGGTTATCGAGACAGTCATTCCAGCAATAAATTTTTAAAAATAGTCTTCTCTTGGTCTGCAAATTGACACCACTGTAGAAGCTGTTTTTGGCTGATATAAGTGTTAAAGGGATAAACGAATTTTTCTAAATTGTTCAGCGGATCGGAATCAAGGTCTGGACCGAACAAACACGGGTCGACAATCTCTGCATTAAGTAAGCATTTCGTTACTTTATTACAGGAAACAACAAGTCTGAGCCATCGAGTGATACTCGATAGGCAATACGTAGCTGCTGCGTGTTCAAAGAAACGGACAGGGAAATGGTGCCCCGGGCGTGCGCGACAAGCCCAGGAAACAATGTCCTCTTTCTGCAGCAATCATAAACATAACCTGCGCGTCGTGGCATTTGTCGTCGTCAGCTGCATCTATTTCATCTACTTTGCTTACGCTATGTATTACAGGTAATATTTTCTATTACGTGCGTCTTAAATCATAATCCCCAGTTTCTCATTTCAAATTATAATGAGACAGGAAGCAGGGAAATAACGAGGCCTAACATATCCAAGTTCCTGTCTCATGCATTGGAATTTGTCTATCTAGGCCCTGCCTGTCTGCCTGTCTGCATGTCTGCCTGCTTGTATGTACGTATGTATTTTATTTTTATTAACGCACTGGCAACACACGGCTTCAATTTCCACATGCTAACCATCCGACAATCATGCACCCATTATTTTAATTTGTTGATCACCATCTCCCCGGTCGGGGATCGACCCGCATATTGCAACTCCGCATGGCATCATCAACAAGACATCTTTCCCCTGGACCACCGCGGCAAGATAAGAATCTTGGTTTAGCAGACCAGCTTTCACATGTCTGATATACAGACACTCTGATGATTCATATGGGACTATCTGTGGATGCACCTGCCACTATTCAATCCTTGGCTTTTAAGCCTATTGTAGTCTGACTCCATCACGGCTCTGGCAGTATATGTATTTTAGTTTTATTGACTCACTGGCAACGGGCGGCTTCAATTTCCACATGCCACCCATTAGTTTAATTTGTTGATCACCATCTCCCCGGTCGGGGATCGAACCACCATACTGCAACTCTGCATGGCATCAGCAACCAGACATCTTTCCCCTGGACCACATGTAATATGCACGCACGCACGCACGCACGCACGCACGCACGCACGCACGCACGTACGTATGTATGCATGTATGTATGTATGTCTGACTGTCGGTCATGCTGTTTATCTGTGGGCCTGTCTGTCTGTCGCGTTGTCTGTCTGTCGTGTTATCTCTCTGTCAGTCTAGGCATCTGTCTGTCCGTCTATCCGCTCATCCAACCGTCCGTCCATCCGTCTGTGCGCCCGCCCTCCCACCCATTATCCACTCTCCCGCCTGTCTTCCCATCAGTCTGTCCTTCCATCCGTCCATCTGTCCCACCCGTCCGCCTGACGACTCTCCCACCCTACCACGCGGCCACCCGTATGCGCACACGTCACCAACACGACCGTTACTCGCCCGCCCGCCGGCACACCAACCTCTGCTCAGCCCACCCGCCAGTCTATCCATCCGCCTGTCCATCCATCTGTCTATCCATACATCCGTCCGTCCACCCGTCTCTCCGTCCATCCATCAATCAGTTCGCCCATTTGTTTGTTCGTCCATATGCCCGCCCACCCACCCACCCACCCACCCACCCACCCACCCACCCACCCACCCACCCACCCACCCACCTACCCACCCGCCCGCCCGCCCGCCGGTCATCTCACTGCATGCCCACCCACCCGACTTTCTGTCTGCCTATCTGTCTGGCTATCTATCTATCGATTTGAAATCGTCTACGCATCCTTTGTTCTTCAGATTCGGAGATGAGGGCTCGATACGTCTACTCACCATCACTGTCGTGGGATTTCTCATCATAGTATACCGGCTGGTCATGAAATATTACGGAAGAGTATTGACGCGACCCTTCAAAGACATTGCAACGAAATGGCAGCAAGTGCCTGAAGAGAAAAGAATCGCCATTAAGCACAGGTAGACGCGACATTTCTATAGTAGTACGCAGAATATTGCCGGGTGTGGCGAGGGTATATAGTTGCGAGTGTTTTTCTCTAGTGGGTGACATGCCATAGTTTATTTCAATCTGTTATCATGTCTATCTTAAGGCTAACATAGTGACACTATTATTGGCTTTATTGGATGAAACTTAAAAACGTCTAAAATTTAAAATTAAACATGACAAACACGTGCCTTTTGTTCGGCAAGGTGCATAATCAAGACAGCAATGCGGTAAATATTATTGTTTTCTTGACATATATGAAGCAAGATACGGGAAACGTGATTTTTATTTCTCCCGATAACTTCACAAAAATGATATATTGTGTATAAACAAATAACCATTTCGTGACAGCAATGAAGTAAAGTATAATTAAAGTCATTAAAAAGTAGTTAAGATGTTTTACAAACTAAACGTGAACAATTACATCTTAATTGTCATTTTAGATAATTAAACGAATTTTGATTACAATTTTTCATAGTAAGTTGGTTGTAGTATTGGTCTGTATTCTGAAAATCGATTACAACATGTTACGCACTCTGTTGAACAGAGTGAAACTAATTTATATGAGAGCTCGTGCGCTTCCAGGCAAATTAGTTCCAAACTATTAATCAGTTTGTATAGTTGTATTGAAATCTTGATTTGTAGACTCGTGTTCAATGAGTTCAGGATAAATGGTGACATCTGTAACTTTGATTATCTCCAAGAAAGAAGCATATTAAAACACAAACCCGTATAGAATATTCAAAAAATGTTATTCGGCTCTTTAAAGGATAACTAATTCCATCTCTTGATAGCTATTCAGGTGATCTAACACGCCGGGCATAAACTATCCAGGTAATTTTAAGCTTTTTATCACGCCCCTAAGGAAAGATATTCAGGACTTAGTAGTTAAATGTTGGAACATTTCTACACCCTATGATGGCTGTCATGATTTACTTTTCAACCAATCAGAAAAACACTAGTGTGTCTCCCTCGGTATATAAGCTCAGTTATAGAGGCGCCAGCTATAGTTTGGCAATGTGGTATAAAAGCAATCCTACAGTTAAGCTGTTGAATATTTTGAAACTAATTTGATTGGAAGTGGTACAATGACATTTGACCTCAATAGCATTGTGCTTCATCCATCTGGTCTAGGTAAACATGTGACCGTGTTAAATTCAAGTAGGGTGAACCAATTCTGAAAAGAGGTTTTATACCAAGGTCACCGTGACCTTCACGTAAATAGGAGTGTATTGCATTGTTGATATATGAAACTATGCGTCCAAGTTTAGTCACAATAGGCTGAACCAATCCTGAGATATAAGATGCTATGTTGAGCAAAATCAAAAACGTAACCTGAACCAATAAAGTTTTATACAACGGTAACGGTGGCCTTGACCTTTCACCTCAAAGCATTGTGCTTCATCCTCTTGATATAAGTAAACAGACATCCAAGTTTAGTCACAATAGGCTGAACCATTCCTAAGATATAATACGATACGTGGAGTTAAACAAAAAACGGAACAGATCTCTATATTGGCGAATATTCTTGCCAATAATAATGATTGACGACTGTTCAATATTTCGCAGAACAGGCGAGCCAATATACCGCGATTACCACTTCTTCTGTGGAATTAATAGCTTTTTGAAGGCCTACTGGCTTGTCCTTTGGCATTTAATTAGATTCATATTTAGAGCACGGAGGAGCATGTTTCATTTCTCAAGCATTGCAATTAACTAGAAATTATATTAAAGCGATGCTAATCTCATCTCAAATGTTGTATTGCATCGATAGAATATGGTTTATAGATTCCATATCATTCATATCCTGTCACATTCCCTGATCTGTATCGGAATTATTGGTTTTGGTTTTGTAATATCGAGTAAATGTTGAACGGTGATCGGCACCATTTTGTCTCCTCAAGCTATTGTGTGTGATGTCATGTAAGCTCCAATGTATCACATTCTTTATTATGTAATGCTCATACCATTGAATATTTTGAAACTAATTTGACTGGAAGTTGTTGCTGCCTATGGCAGCAACAACTTTCAATCAAATTGGTTTCAAAATATTCAACAGCTTACCTGTAGGATTGCTTTTATACCACATTGCCAAACTATAGCTGGCGCCTCTATGACTGAAGGTATATACCGAGGCAGACACACTTGGGTTTTTCTGATTGGTTGAAAAGTAAATCATGACAGCCATCATAGGGTGTAGAAATGTACCAACATTTAACTCTTAAATCCTGAATATGTTTCCTTAGCGGCGTGATAAAAAGCTTAAAATTACCGGGATAGTTTATGAGCGGCGTGTTAGATCACCTAAAAAGCTGTCAAGAGATGGGATCAGTTATCCTTTAAGTGGAAATGATGTACTTGGGGTGGGCCAACTTATTTTGGGTGCATTTGGGACACCAACGCAGACGCTGGCCACATTTGATGAAGGATACAAACAGTAGATGAAGGAACATATAATTAGCATTGAATTAGATTGAGATGACAGAAGTAACAAAGAACCCCTTTGCATTGGGCAACACAAACAGAGCACTAAAGAGATTAGATATACTGAAATATATTGATTACAATGGGCTTTCAACAAAGCACGTTGGAAGCGTAGTTGTATTAAATAGGGAGATCCAGTCCTAGGGTATACCCATTTCTCGCTAAGCTCATCCCACATTTCCCGCCTTTTGGAATCGATTTGAAAAGTTGAAACCTGAATTCACAGAAACAAAACTTAGAGGTAAGTATAGAGGTAAGCTGTTAAATATTTTGAAACAAATTTATAAATTTATCAAAAACGTGCAATTCGTACATTAGTGGCGGACCTTCGATTTACAGGACAGAGCTATGCGTCATTATGATTGTGACGCCAGCTATCAAGTATAATTGCTTATGACGTCAGATTCCCGAGTGACAATTCGGATCCCTCAACATACTACTGATATGATAGAAGATCGCTAGTGAACGAACATGCCCACTCCTTTAAGATTGGTTTCATTACACAAATTTATAAAAAGGCGAAAATCTATATCCGAATCATATTAGAACATTGATCTAAGCAGATCAGAATAATTTAGAATTTGATTTCACCTCTGGCAAACTGTCATCTGTAGTAACAGTAATATTTCAAAATATTCAACCGACGATGTTTTAATAGTAAAGACGTGCTTTTCGTACAACGTGTCGGGCTATTAAACGTTAAAGACAGACCATATTGATTCATTCATGACGTCATCTTACACTTTGCGTAGTTGAGTATGACGTTATATGGCCTCATATGATGGATGGATATATTTGGAAAGGTGCATTGTAATATTCAATCAATGGAAACAACTCAGAATATGAACAAACACGTAATAATGATGAGATTAGACGAATATGGTAAAAGAGTATATAATTATGCACGCGACATCGGTTAAATATAAATCAACGATACCAACAATCTAGCAAATGATGTTGCAAAAAGGTAAGAGAAACCATCATTATCATAAAACTGTGGACGACATATGTCACGCCTCGTTGCACACATGGACTACAACCTGTCATAACACCGAAGGAGATATGTCAGCGAGCAAGTTACGTTAGCGGTAGGTTTAGTTTTATGGACATCATGAAAGAAGACCACGCAACAGCGGAGAATCCGGTTTTATCGATGTTCTGCCAATCTTTAGCTAAGCTCCACCAACACCTATCCCGTGCTGGGATCGAGCAATCCCTGAACTCACTGACTATTAATTTCCAGACACCTACACAGGTAAGTTGTTGAAAATATTTTGAACTAATTTGACTGGGTGCTGTTGCTGGCTATGTCCCATTAGTTTCAAAATATTCAACAACATGTTTATTAAAGAATGAACACACAATTCGTACAACTTGTTGGAATAGTAAGCGTTTGCTACGGACTAAATCAAGTCACTCATGACGTAATTCATTGTGACGTAGGCTTCGCGTCACGTCGTTGATTATGACGTCATATGATTGACTGAGAAACTGAAAGGATGTGCCAGTAGTGGATATACTTAAACACGTAACCCAAATAGAGCAGAAATTTGAAATTCTTTGTGATTTAACAGCTTTCGCATATCGTTGTCTTGAAACTGACTGTCGTCCCGTTGAATATATGTAGACTACATTTGCAACGGGCTTTAACTCTGGATATGCTGAATAGTTTGAAAACAATTTGACTGAAAGTTGTTGGTGGCTAGGCCACCAACAACTTCCAGTAAAATTGTTATCAAGATATTCATCCTGCCCAGAGTTATCGCGTATTAAAATTATTGTCTAGAGGCTTGCAGCAGTCAGGTAGTTAATTGTTAAAGCTTTAACTTATCATTTACACAAACGACTCGCTAACAAAGCAATGTTCAACAGTTAATTACACCTTAAAATGTATAGATATGTTTATTTTTTATTATCGAAAGGCGTCGATTGGATTTTACAACTGGACAATAGGTAGGTTTATATTTTAAATATGCGAGACACGGATGATGTTTATGCGTCATTGTTCACTAACCAGCGATTTTAAAACCGAATGTAAAATGAATTTATTTTAGCTTACCGTGACCAGAGCTATTGAACATTACAAAGACATAAAATGTGTTACAGGGGCTAGTAAGCTAACAGGATACTGTCCCTAATAGCCTTTGTCCTAGTATTTCAAGGTCGTGGATTCGCAGTAATAAATTTGCTAATTCGTCTTAAAACTTTTAACATAAAAATACCGATATCTCCATTTTAAAGCAAACGTACATTAAGGAAAGCTGGTGGATTTTTTAAAAGGATCTTAGTGACAGCTTCCAGTCATGCTTATCTCATACAATTAAAGGAGAACTAACCCCATCTCTTGATAGCTATTCAGGTGATCTAATATGTTACTCATAAACTATGCAGGTAATTTTAAGCTATTTACCATGCCGCTAAAGAAAGATATCCAGCCTTTAGTAGCTAAATGTTGGTACATTTCTACAGCAAATGATGGCTGTCATGATTTACTTTTTAATCAATCAGAAAAAACCTATTGTGTCTGCCTCCTCTATACAATCAGTCATAGAGGTGCCATTTATAGTTTTAGGAGGCGGTAGCGCAGGCGGTAACGTGCAGAGCTGTGAAACCGGGAACGTTGGGATTACGTCTCCGTTCGGCCAAACGCCTATCGCCTTCACTCCTCGTCGCCTCTCTCCACAACGGAGTAGAAATGAGTACCGGTGAAGTTACCAATAATAGACTGAAATAAAACCGGCGGGAATGGGACCTGGAATCAGGGACTCGATAGACGCCCCCAAACCAATAATCTCTTCTTTGCCATCTGTAGTTTGACAATGTTGTGTAAAAGCAATCATAGAGGTAGACTGTTGAATATGTTGAAACTATTTTGACTTGAAGCTGTTGATGCCTTAGGCAGCAATAAGTTGCAGTCAAATTGGTTCCAAAATATTCAACAAGATGAGTGTTATATAATAGAGAATGTAATACATTGGCACTTACTGGACATCACACGCTATCGCTAGAGGAGTCAAAATGGTGGAGATTACTGTTCAACATTTACTTGATATTACAAAGCAGATAATTGTGATACAGATAAGGGAATGTGACAGGATAGAAATGCTATGCTACCTATATACCATAATCTATCGGTGCAATGCAACATTTGAGATGAGATTATCATCCCTTTAACATAATCTTTCTAACAGGATAAAAAAGAGTCAATCAGGACCATAGTGGTACAATGCTTACCACATAAGATAGGACGTTTTAAAGATAAGAATACATTTCGCGTGAACTGTCTTAATAACCCGGTGACCTATTACCAACCCGGTGATCTATTAGTATCTAAATTTCCGGACAACTGTATATAGGAAAGCTATTACACATCTTGAAAGATTCAATAACATAGCCTATTATTTCCACCCAAAGAATTTGTCGTTTCGTGTCTGTATTAGTTCAAGTGTTAAAGAGGAATGACTACACAGGAACTGCCTGCCATTTGAGTTGATAAGCTCACTAACATGCACGGGAAGTAGCGTATTATAGTCACTGTCGTGACCAATTCACTCCCCGCGCACAGATTCACACAGATGCTCATCTATAACCTCGCCATATAGACGGTTATGATAACAAAGATGTTTAGTCTCACGTCCCTGTGCAGTACGTAGCCCTAATTATAAAGGCTAATTTATTGTAAATGAGCTATATGCTGTTAGTAACATCTTTCATGATGATGATGATGATGATGATGATGATGATGATGATGTGGTAGTGGTGGTGGTGGTGGTGGTGGTGGTGGTGGTGGTGGTGGTGGTGGTGGTGGTGGTGGTGGTGGTGGTGGTGGTGATAATGATGATAATGATGGTGGTGATGGTGGTGGTGGTGGTGGTCGTGGTGGTGGTGGTGGTGGTAGTGGTGGTGGTGGTATTGTGCTGGTGCTGGTGCTGGTGCTGGTGCTGGTGCTGGTGCTGGTGCTGGTGCTGGTGCTGGTGCTGGTGCTGGTGCTGGTGCTGGTGCTGGTGCTGGTGCTGGTGCTGGTGCTGGTACTGGTGCTGGTATTGGGTGTGTGATGTACTTTGCGGAAGCAGTAGTTTGAAGACATCATGAAGCTATAGCCCGTCCTAATTTGGCTTCTCTCTCTCTCTCTCTCTCTCTCTCTCTCTCTCTCATGTTATCAGCCGGTCTCCCTCAGATTCCTCTTGGCCCCTAGCGTAAACAGTCCCCGTAAAATGTAACATGTCTGTGAAATGTAGTCATTTTAGCCTTACGTGTTTTGGCACGGAGCATCGCGAATTCCATGGTTATCTGTGGAGAGGTTTCTGCTGACATCCGCAGAACATGGTCACACAGAGACTATCTTTGTTGGTCCATGTTCACTGACAGCGGGACCGTATTGTGCATAGTGCATATCTAGTGTTTGGAAATTATGCTGTCCGACAAGCGATGTTGGGTCATAGTACGAAGGTGTTTGCAGCGACATGCATCTAGCGTATCTATAGCTGTCATTGGAGCTCACCGACTGTTGCATACCATAAGTGATACAAACGTTGCGTTATATGTGTATTTTCAAAGCCAGAGGGATCCGCGATTCACGGGGCCACAGCTTCCGAAAGAACTCGATGCCTTTGTTCTCCCTGGCACAATATGTAGCAATGTCTGCGGAGATGTACATCAGTGCTTCATCTGTTGTTGGTAGGTGTACACGGGCAAACTTGGCCTGGATTTGTTCTTGGGCTGTTCTGTAGCTATAGGGAAAGGGCCATAGAGATGCTTCGCTTTCCTTGTCTATGAAATCTTCCTCATCTGTAGGCATACACTACATACACGGGAGCACGTAAATAGCACCATCGAGAGAGCATCTTCATATGGAGTCTGAATGTTTCTTATTCCCATTTCAAGTCGCAGGTCATAAGTAATATTCTAGTGGTACATATTCCAAAAATAGTCTTCTTTTGGTCTGTAGTCGGCATAGCCGTTAAAGGTATATACGTACCCAATTAAGACAAAGGTTATTTCGCTTGGCTGCTGGGTATGTTTGTATGATTACTGTATTCTGCGGCTGTAGTAGTGGAAACATCCTAATGCTGTAATCAGTTGTTCTTCGCTTTTCCCCACTGTATCTTGTCTTAAGCCTAAATCCGGAGCATCCTCAGGCCCATTCTTGACTTGAGTGTACCGAGTCCTGCTTTCTTGAGGTCACCTCGTAGCGCGCTTAGCGGATTTATATAATGACGTTCTCACCTGTCTTTGTATTTGTTGGCTCCGAGTAGGGTGGGCAGGCCCAGCAATCAAGCGAATGCATTAATATGTTAAAAACGAATATCTTTCACTAAATTATCGTGGAGTTTATGTATCCTAGTAACATCTTCACAACAAACTTGACATATTGTTTAGGGTTCATGTTACGGCGATGACGTCTATAGGGCTTGCTATATCAGTTTGGATTCTTGTTGACGTGGCACTTAGGCATCCACAAAATCTCATCTCAGCAGCTGGGCTGGTAGTGTTCATCATACTTTTCTACATATTCTCGGCAAACCCCTCAAAGGTAAGAAGAACGATAACATTTACATGAATACGTTATTATGTATCTATCACGCGCACACGCACGCACGCACGCAAGTACACAAGCGCGCAAGCACGCACGCACGCATGCACACGCGCACACATATATCACGTATCACTGCATTACTCAAAGCATATCGCTTTTAGATAGATATCTCTTATTATATCATCATCATCGTTATCACTTTCGCATGTTAACATCTCCCGGGTACACTAAACAGTGCTGTAGCAGAATTGATTTGTTTAGCGAGGACGCACTTCCTTGGCCACCCGTTTGTTAGCACTTTAACTCTTGAAATTTCCGTACCGTAGCTTCAAAACACCTATACAGGAATGTTGTTGAATAGATTGAAACTAATTTGACTGGAACGATGATGCTGCCATAGGTTAATCGATACTGTGGAAAAATAGATACGAAATAGCACATCGTTTGAGATCCTCTATATACCAGCCTCTTCATGGGCCATCAAAAGCTAGTCCCTGTTGACATGAGAAAAGTTAACACAAGTGATTGGCTATGGTTGTTAATGGCAACATGATGTTGGATCATGAAACGAAAATGGAACTGTTAAATGATGTTGGAGAGCAATAAATAATTGTCAAAATGTTTCCCGCGTAAACCCTGTAGAAAAACACGCCCACGGGTTCATTTCCTTCTTCGAAACATTACAAAATTCAACTTGGAGGGAACCAACTCGAACATATTTA